>VKON01003655.1:51880-94380 GCA_009741485.1 Malurus cyaneus samueli | reverse complement strand
TCTGTGGACACTTCAGCACAAAAGGCAGAGCTCATAGCACTATGAAAAGCCCTGTAAGGGTCAGCAGGAAAAAGAGCAAACAAATGGACTGACTCGAAATATGCTTTTAGCATTATTCATGCCCCTGGAGCTATATGCATAGAAAGATCTCTATTAACAGCATGGGGATCTCTGATTAAAAATAAACAAGAAATATTATCCCTCCTTGATGCTGTTCAACTTCCCAGAAAAGTGGCCGTAATACTCTGCAAAGCACATTAACAAGGGGATTCCCAGATTCATGTAGGAAACAGATTTACTGCTAAAGCTGCACAAGAGGTTGTACAATAACACATCCTGGCATTAATACCTGAGAAAACTATCTCACTCCAAGAAGTTAGCCCTGGATATAGTCAAGCAGACTTAAAATTAGCTATTTATCTAAAAGTCCAGAAAAAATAAGGTGATGGCTAGTAAATCCCAACACCAGCAAACCCACTGGGATTTCAATGCTACTGTGACTAATCTACAGGCTCAAATACTCAGTATTTGTATGACAAAAAACATCAAGCCTGTTACAGAAAAATGTCTGATATATCTTAAAAGTAATCCTTTGAATTTAAAAAGACGGCCTTCAGATATCGCTCAAAGAGGAAACACTCCCAGTGATTACTGGCAAATTTATTTTCCTGAGCAACCATGACAACAAAGATACAGGCATTGCTAGTATTAGTGGAGACCTTTTCCAAGGGCCCAGAAACTTTCCCCTGCTGCACCAACAAGACTAGGAAAGTAAGCAAGAAACTTCTCAAAAAGATCATACCCAGGTTTGGGGTGCCTTTAGGGATGCCATCTGATAGGGGACCCAATTTTATATCTGAAGTATTACAGCAAATTAGTAAGCAGTTGGGTATGCAATCTAGCAGAAGGATTGAGCAAATGAATAAGATTTTAAAGAGACAAATTATCAAAATATGTCAGGAAACTTTATTGAAATGGCCACAGGTGTTACCATTAGCTTTGTTACTGTTGTGGGTTAAGATTTCTCCTTTTATTTCCTTTCTTGTGGAATTTTTCTTTCCCATTTTGTTGCTGGGATACTCTGATTGCCAGGTTATCCTTTTGATGGCTGGACGATTAGTGAAGACAATAAGACCTATGCCCCACCTAAATGATCTTGCTAAGTACTGGGAGGCGGTATGAGTGTGTGTGGTGGGGGCTAACTTCACTTCCTTCGCTGCTTCGCTGAGAGAAGGTCTACCCACTAGCTGCTCGGGGGAGAGCTTGCCTGCCCTTTTTCTGCAGAGCCCAGCATCTCTGCTCATTGGTTCCTTTTTGCTGCACTGTGATCTTCTCCCCTGTGCCTTGCTGGGGATCCCCTGAGATTCCAGCTTCAGGGGTGAGCTCTGCTCCATCCCGTCTCGCAGCCGCGGGATTCTGCTCGTCTTTTTGCTCATCCTGTGGGTTTCTTGCTTTGCTGTCCAGAGGAGCACCAGAGATCGGCGTTTCCGCTGTGAGTTTGCAGAGGAATTTCTCTCCATGCACCTCTGCCGTTCTGTGTCCACCATTGGCGACACGGGAGATCTGAACCAGCCGGGACCCGCGCCACAGCGCCCCTGCAGCCCCGGGGAATCATCGCACCGCCCTGCCCGGCCGGGAGCCAACAGGCCCCTGCCGGCTGGACTGAACTGCACAAAGGGGAGGCTGTGTTCTGTAAGGCTGTCACTGGGTTTGGGGCTCGGCTGGTTGTTGCTGTTGTTATGTTACTTGTTTACCTTGTATACATATTAGTAAAAACTGTATTTCCCTTTTACCCATATTCTTGCCTGAAGCCTGTGATTTTCAAAGCTGTAATAATTCAGAGGGAAGGGGGGGGGGGTCATATCCACCACTCCAAGGGAGATCCCTCCCTTCATTGGCAAGCACCTGTCTTTCAAACCAAGACAGCTCCCCAGTACAAAAGAGACATGGAACTACTGGAGACAGTCCAGGCAAGGCCCACAGAGATGATTAAGAGATTGGAGCATTTCAGGAGGAAAGGCGGAGAGACCAGGGACTGTTCAGCCTGGAGAGAAGAAGGCTTGGGGGGATCTCAGCAAGGTGTTTCAACACCTGAAGGAGGCTCTTCCTAGAGGTGCCAGTGACAGGATACGAGGCAATGGGAAACACTGAAACACAGTAGCTTCCCTCTGAATGTCAGGAAACATTTCATTACTTTGAAGGTGACCAAGCCCAGGTATGAGTTCCCCAGAGAGGCTGTGGAATCTCTGTCCTTGGAGACATTCCAAAACCATGTGCAGATGTGTGGTGGGGTGACCTTGGCTGGCTGTAGGTGCCCAACAGGATGTTTATCAGTATCCCCCCTCAACAAAACGACATATCAATGATTATGAAGAAAAGAAGAATAATTTTTCAGGAAAACTCACAATTTGTGAGAAATGCTTTTTTCATACTACCATGAAAGAAAATTTATTTCCCTCAAAAAACTCTTCATTCTGATGCATAATGTAAAAAGCTGACCACTATGATAGATTTGCCATCTTCTTCAATGCTTTCATTCAGAAGACAAAAATTAGGCGGCAGCCTAATTGAAAGGTGATTCAATCACAATATTGACCTTTGAAATGCAGAGTAAATTACTCATCATCATCATAATCATCAGAAAACTGCACTATTTCCAGAGCCTCAGTGTCAGGCTCAGCAACAGCAAGGCCTGTGGAGAACAAGGGAATGAATTTCCCTTCCTGGCTGCTGCCATTGGCAATGCTAAAAGTGTACAAAGCTGCTCTCTTAGAAACATTGTAAAAAGACACCTGCTTGGCTGGGATGTCCAAGAAGATCCCGATCTTTGACAAAGAGCCGGTCACAGTCAGACAGGTCCAAGGATTGGTATAGGCCCAATAATCTTGCCCATCTGCACACATGATAATCCAGAAGCCATTCTGAGGGGTCAGAGTCAATGTCCCTTTGCGAGTCACAGATTCCAGGGCAATACCCACAGCCCAGTTGGTTCTTGTCCCAACATTTACTTCCCAATAGTGTTTCCCAGTTGTGTATCCTTTCTCTGCCAACACAAACAGATGGGAATCAAATCTCTTCTCATTGCTGAGCAAGAATCTGATGACACCAGTATCTTTTACTCTACTCCCATCTGCAGAGACTTCCAATCTGGGATGCGCTGTGTCACTGTCCAGGGTGACAAACTCTGCAATGATCAAGTCAGGCCATGAGGAGCAGAAAACACAAGCTCTGATTACTGAGCCTTTCCCTTCTGCGCCTCAGCCCTCTCTCATTTGTCCTCCCCGCTCCATGCTCAGGTGCACTCAGCAGCCCCTTGCCTCAGGGCACCTCCCCTCCCACCATAGCCCTTCCTTGGGCTGCTGCTGGAGGCAGTGGCAGCCTGCAGGCACCAAATGCCAGGCACTCCTGCAGGGCTGCTGGGACTGCAGCAGGCAGCTCCAAGAATGGGGCTGTGGGGCTCAACACCCTCTGCCTCCATCTCTGCATTGCTGGGGTGGTGGGGCCTGGGGAAAAGGACCAGGAGTTGGCAGCAGCAGGAATTATGTTTGGGTGCCAGCAGCTGGAATTAGGATTGGATTAACTCCTTGGCAAAGTCTGAAGGGGATTTCTAAGCTTTAAGCAGATTCTTCTCGGTAACAGGAGAGCACCAGTGTAGGACACTGCTTGCACATGCATTAGACTAGAAGAGTGATCTGCACTGCCACAAGGATAAGGGAATGTTTCTTGCCTCAGCTTTCCACACTCATCAGTGGTTGGGATGAACCCCCAGCAGGACTCCAGCAAGGTGCAGTGTCATGAACTGAGGGCCTTTGGCTCAGCTGAGATTGAAAGGAGAAGGATCTGCTCCTGCCATGGAGCAAGATCAGCTCCAGACACTTTCCCTGAAAGGCCCAAGAGGCCAAACCAGGAGTGGGAGCTGGGGCTGCAGTGGCCACTGCAAGAAGGCTGTTCCTGCTGCTCACAGCTGAGACAGCTCCTGACAAGCCCAGACAGGGCCTTGGGCAGCAGATGGCAGTGAAAAAAAGTCATCAAAGCCCTCTTCCCTGAGGGTGTTCCTCTCCAAACAGCTCCCTGAGGGGCTTGGGTGTGTTTTCCAGAGCTGTACTCAGGCTCTTGAGTACTCATCTCACCTATGCTTACCTTTGTAGGACCTTAGTTCTGGAAGACCTGTGGCAAAGGAGAAAAGAAGTGGATTTGTCAAGGCTTACTCTGGCAATAAAACAAAACTGGCCAACTCTCTCCCCTCAGACCCCATGAGGCCATTCTCATGCTCCCCTACTCTGACCATATGGTCAGACACAAGGCTCTTAGTGTTGCTAGGGTGCTGACACCCAATCAAACAGAATGGATTGAGAAAATCTCTTACACACGACACCCAACTCTCTCCCCTCCATGACACTGATGCCATACCCACGCTCCCCTACTCCTCCATCACACAGTTATCTTAACCAGTTCTACTCTCATTTCATCAAAGACTCTCAGAGAAAACAGCAAATCAAGGTGAGTGATATTTTTGTTTCCCAGACATGGTGCACATGGCTCCCACTTGCTTCCTCTGAGGACTAAGGAGGGCTAAAAGGTGCTGTGACATGAGCTTGCCCTCTCTTTCCTTTCCAGATGGGAGAGGCCAGAGGAATGGCCAGCCCACAGACTGAAAAGGAGATGGGCTTTCACAGAGAAGGGGCTCCCGGGAATCAAAAGTGACTTCGCTGCACCAGTTTCCCCTGGAGACACTTGTCAAACTGGGCACTCCTGAGCCAGGGGAAGGGGAGCAGGGCTTGCCCAGGGTCTGAGTTCCTTACACCCCATCTGGGGCTCTGACACTCCTGTGCTTCTTCCCTCCCTGAAGTGTCCAAATCCCAGGTTCAGGGGCACATGGGCTCAGGACAGAGGAGAACAAAGACCCTCCCAGCTCAACAGAATTGGTTTGGATGGATTGACTGCTAGAAGGTTGGGGAAAGAGCACGGACCCTGTGAGCTTTCCTGAAGACTTGGGAAAGGCCTGATGGGCAGAATGGAAGGTTGGGATCATTCCCCTCAATCTCTCCAAACATTACCTCTGGGCTGTGGGACACAGCCTTTGTTAAGAGGAAGAGAAGTGGGGAAATCAAGAGAGACAATAGCAGGGCATGACAGTGGACACATTTACCACATTTTGGGTCACACTACACACTCCCTTCAAAGACAAGATAATGAAGAGGGACCTTGGCCACCTGCAGTCACCTCCTCAGTGTTAGGTGTCTCCGAAGGTGGGGACACAAGAGCTGCTTGCCAAGAAAGTCTGTCCCTCTCCCTCCCCTTTGAGGAGCTGTGGACAATGAGCTCACAGGACAATTTGCCTGTAGAGCAGCTTTTGCTTTCAGAGAGGTGAAGTTCTGATTGAAAAGGCCTTGCTCACCTAATTCATTCTTTATGTCTGTGCTGTGGAGATGAAGACCATATTCTGTGGACCCCAGTGAGGAAGAAATAGCTTTTCCCAGACTTTGGATTTCTTGGGAGAGCTGCTGGAGGTCCTTCAGACACATGGATTCCAAAACCCTTGTGGTATTTTCCTCCACTGCCCTTCCTGTAAGAGAAAACTGGTGTCACTGGGACAGTGGTTTTGCCTCACCTGAGGTGAGGTATGGTACTGCTAATGGCACGGGGCCTTTCTTCTTAGAAAGGACCAAGAATATGCTGTTCTTTCATTTCTTCCAAATGTGATAGAGAGATGATGGACCTTTACTGACTCCCAATGCCATCTCAGCATCAAAGGTGTTCCACTGGCATGGGACATAAGGAAGCAACTCCCAAGGAAGTTCTTCCCCATGCACCAACTCAGAGAAGGCAAAGAACTAGCTCACAGGACATTTATAGTGTAGCTACTGCCTCCAGAAAGATGAAGGTCTGCTGGGGAGTCATCCTACTCACCTAGTATGTTCTTCAGGTCTGCTATATTGATCTGAAGGCCAAGCAGTGAGGCCACTTGTGTGTTCTGGAAAGCTCCCTGCAGAGTTTGCATTTGTTGAGAGAGCTGCAGAAGGTCCTTCTTCCACATGGATTCCATGGTCCTTGTATTTTCCTCCACTGTCCTTCCTGTGAAGAAAGAACCATCTCACTGGGACAGTCTCATTGCTGTCTTGAGAGGGAACAGCAACCCACGGAGATGCCTCTGAGTTGGGCAGGGGAGCAGAGGGGAGGCTTGTCAAAGGCACAAACACACAGGATGTGCACAGCCTGGCTTTGCCCAGCGTGGCATCAGGAGTGAGGCAGTAGGAGAAGGGCAGTGGGGAAAGGGACAGAGACATGGACAGAGATTCAAAGGGAAACATTAACAAGTATCAGACAGTGAGAGAACTCATAGCTCAAACTCTCTTGAAGGACAAGGGAGAGAAGAGGGACCTTGAGCCACTGCAGAAAACCCTTTATGGGTTTTCCATATGGAGTATGGAGGTGTTCCAGTGGCAATGATGACAAATCTGTAACCCATGGAAGGGCTGTCCTTCCCCACCCCCTTTGAGGAGCTGTGGAGGATGTGATCATAGGACAATTTGCCTAGAAATAAAGCAGCTTTTGCCTCTGGAGAGATGATGGCCTGCTGGGGAATGGCCTAGCTCACCTAGTTCATTCTCCAGGTCTGCTCTGATCATCTGAAGGCCACGCTGCGTAGACCCCTCCATGTTCTGGAAAGCTCCCTGCAGAGTTTGCATTTGTTGAGAGAGCTGCAGAAGGTCCTTCTTCCACATGGATTCCATGGTCCTTGTATTTTCCTCCATGGTCCTTGTATTTTCCTCCACTGTCCTTCCTGTGAAGAAAGAACCATCTCACTGGGACAGTCTCATTGCTGTCTTGAGAGAGAGACAGCAACCCATGGAGATGCCTCTGAGTTGAGCAGGGGAGTGCGGGGGCCCTGGCTGTTTTACAGCAATATGAATACGTGTGGGGATTGGGAACAGACATAGTGTTAGGGGGTACTAGCTGACGCAGCCAGCCACGGAAATAAACAGGATTGGTCAAGAGAAACTAACCCACGAATTGGAACAGGGATCATGGCGAGTGGATGTAGAAGGATCTCAGTTAGGTGAATCTCTGTTAGAAAGGTTTTTGTGGGAACGAGGGCATGAATTGCTGTTACTGAGCAACCCAGACTACAAGATAGAGCAGAGCAGATAGAAGAGGATGGGAAAGAAGGACGTGACTACAGCAGTGTAACACGTACCTTGTGCTGACCATGAAGAAGAAACATAGTAAGAAGCAAGAACAAAGAGCAATTGAAGAATAATAGGATGATTGACGACAGAGCAAAATGCTGAGAACGTTGATTTAAAACTGCAAGGCATACAAAAACACGCTTTTGCAAATATACCAATCATATGCTGAAATGTAATAGACAGACTGCTAAATTAACCAATGAATAATTGCTAATCATATGGAAAGGCATTACTAATCATATAGAGAGGCTGGCTTATGAAAGTAGATAAAAAGGAGCTTGTATTAGAAATAAACGGATCATGCTCATCATATTGGTGTCTGCGTGACCTTGCTCCCCGTTGACCACAAGTGGATATTGGGAGCTGCCTGGTCGTGTGACTAGCTGAGACGAGTATGATTGGTGTAACTGCATGTGCGGGAGATAAGAAAGTGTATATAACTCATGCCAGTCTGCTGGTAAAGAGCAGTTAATAAAGAAGAATCTGGACCTGCTTCACCTCGGAGTTCGTGTCATCTTTCCTGTGGGCTGTGGCAGGGGAGCAGAGGGGAGGCTTGTCACAGGCACAAACACACAGGATGTGCACAGCCTGGCTTTGCCCAGCGTGGCACCAGGAGTGAGGCAGTAGGAGAAGGGCGGTGGGGAAAGGGACAGAGACATGGACAGAGATTCAAAGGGAAACCTTAACAAGTATCAGACAGTGAGAGAACTCATAGCTCAAACTCTCTTGAAGGACAAGGGAGAGAAGAGGGACCTTGAGCCACTGCAGAAAACCCTTTAGTATGGAGGTGTTCCAGTGGCAATGATGACAAATCTGTAACCCATGGAAGGGCTGTCCTTCCCCACCGCCTTTGAGGAGCTGTGGAAGATGTGCTCAAAGGACAATTTGCCTAGAAATAAAGCAGCTTTTGCCTCTGGAGAGATGATGGCCTGCTGGGGAATGGCCTAGCTCACCTAGTTCATTCTCCAGGTCTGCTCTGATCATCTGAAGGCCACGCTGCGTAGACCCCTCCATGTTCTGGAAAGCTCCCTGCAGAGTTTGCATTTGTTGAGAGAGCTGCAGAAGGTCCTTCTTCCACATGGATTCCATGGTCCTTGTATTTTCCTCTGCTGTCCTTCCTGTGAAGAAGGAACAATCTCACTGGGACAGTCTCATTGCTGTCTTGAGAGGAAGACCAGCAACCTGCAATCACAATGCCTAAAAGCTCTGATTTAAATTCCCTGCCTTTCCTTAAGGCTCTCCCAGTCCCTGTGGACCTTCCCAAAGGCTTGGCCAAGGCCTGCTGGGCAGCACTGAGGGCAGCACTGACCCCACTACATCTCTCCAGACAGCATACTTTGTTGTGGGAAGCTGTGGTGGGGCATCAGCCACCTGCCCCTCGGGCCCCAATGTGGTCTCAGGAATGTTCACTGGGCCACAGCCTTGGTCAGTGGCCCCTGGGATGGACAAGCGCCCTGTGCCCACCCAGAGGAAGGTCTCTGGACATTGGGAAGAGAGTGCCAGGTATTGCAAGTGCCCTCTCCTGCCCCTACTCATGCCCTGCCCATGGAGATGCCCCTGAGCTGAGCAGGGGAGCAATGGGTTTGGGCTCATCATGGGCACTTCAATATGGACGTGTTTCAGTGTCACAGAGCACAAAAGCTGCTCCCCCATGTGAGGACTGTCCTTCACCCACTTTGAGGAGCTCTGGAGTAGGAGCTCACAGGACAGTTTGCCTGTAGAGGAGCTTTTTTCTTCAGAGAGATGAAGGTCTGCTGGGAAATGGCCTTGCTTACCTAGGTCATGCTCCAGGTCTGTTCTGATCATCTGAAGGTCACTCTGTGTGGACTCATGTAGGTTCTCGAATGCTTCCTGAAGAGTTTGAGTTTGTTGGGAGGTTTCATGGAGGTCCTTCTCCAGCCTGGATTCTAAGGCACTTATATTTGCCTCCAGTGTTCTTCCTGAGAAGAAAGAACCATCTCACTGGGACAAAGTCATGGCTTTCTTGAGAGAGAGACCATTGATTTGTAGTGACGATGCCCAAAAGCTCTCATATAAAATCCCTGTCAAGGTGTCTCTTAGGGCTCTCCCAGTCTCTGTGGGTATTCCTATTGGCTTGACTAAGGCCTCCTGGGCAGCATGGAGGGCAGGAACAATCCCACTCTGTCTCCATCTCTGTCTCTCCAGAGAGCACATGTGGGCCCTGGGAGATAAAGCTCTTTGTCATGAGGATGGTGTGGTGCCACCAAGCACAAAAACTGTTCTCCATGTAAGGGCTGTCTTTCCCCATCCCTGCTGAGGAGCTGTGGAGGACAAACTTACAGGACAATTTGCCTGCAGAGCAGCCTTTGCCTTTAGAGGTATGAAGGCCTGTTGTGGAAATGGTTCTGCTCACCTAGTGTGTTCTCCAGGTCTCTTCTGACCATTTGAAGATCGCGCTGTGTGGTGACCTTCATGCTCTGGAAAGTTTGCTTCAGAGTTTGTATGTGTTGGGAGAGCTGCAGGAGGTCCTTCTGCCACATGAATGCTACATTTCCTGTGACATTTGCCTCCATTGTCTTTCCTGTGAAAAAAGACTGATGTCAGTGGGACAATCATTTTTTCTCCCTTGAGGCAAGGTCTTGTCCCACTGATGACACAGGGCCCTTCCTCTTAGAAAGGACCGAGAAGATGGTGTTCTTTCACTCCCTTCTAAGATAAGGGAGAGAAGAGGGACCTTGACTGTCTCCAGTTGCCACCTCAGAATCAAAGGTGTTCCACATGACTGGGACATAAGAGCTGCTCCCAAGGAAGTTCTGCCCATTCTGAGGAAAGGCAAAGGACTAAGTCACAGGTCAGTTTGCCTGTAGAGCTGGACTGACCTTCAGAGAGATGAAGGCCTGCTGGGGAATGGCCCTGCTCACCTAGTTCATCCTTCAGATTTGTTCTGATCATCTGAAGGTCACGCTGTGTGTACACCTGGGTGTTTTGAAAAGCTTCCTGCAGAGTTTGAACTTGTTGGGACACTTCATGGAGGTCCTTCTTCCACATGGACTCCAAGGTGTTTGTAGTATTTGCCTCTATTGTCAATCCTATAAAGAAAGAACAGTGTCATTGGGACACTCTCATTACATTCTTGAGGGAGAGACCAGTGGCCTGATTTAAATTCACTGCCAGAGAGTCTCTTCTTAGGGTCTTCCCTTTCAGTATTCTTGATTTAAAAAACTATTCTTGACATAAGGGTTGTTCTTCTCCCTTTGCTTTGAGGAGCTGTGGAGGATAAGCACACAGGACAGTTTGCCTTAGAGCAGCTTTTGCAGAGAAATGAAGGTCTGCTATGGAATGGCCCCGCTCACCTAGTTCAGCCTTCAGGTCTGTTCTGAGGAGCTGAAGATCACGCTGTCTATACTCCTGCTCATTCTGGAATGCTTCTTGCAGAGTCTCAATTTTTTGGTAGAGGTGCTGGTGGTCCTTCAGACACATAGATTCCAAGGCATCCACTGTCTTTCCTGTGGAAAAAAGACTGGTGTCACTGGGATCATGATTTTTCCTCCCTTGAGGTAAAGTCTTGTTCCACTGATGACACAGGCCTTTCCTCTTAGAAAGGTTCAAGATGATGCTGTTCTTTCCCTGCCTTCAAGGACAAGGGAGAGAAGAGGCATCTTGGCCATCTCCAGCTGCCATCTCAGCATCAAAGGTGTTCCACTAGCATGGGACATTAAGATCTGCTCCCAAGGAGTTCTGCTCAAGGCACACGCTCCAAGGACTAACTCAAAAGTCAGTTTGATTGTGGATCAGTGTTTGCTTCCAAAAAGATGAAGGCCCAGTGAGGAATGGCCCTGCTTATCTGTTTTTTTCCCTTTTGCTTTCTATCCTTATGCAGGGAGGGCATAAGAAATTCCAATTCAGGTCCCTCATGTCCTGCCTGTTTCTAATTTATACGCTCCAGATTTCATTTTCCTCAGACAATCCTTTCTTATTCAGAGGCCTTAGAAAAGAACTCAGTCCTGAAAAGGAGAGATGGGGAGTTCACATTCTGATAGACCTGCTGGGCATAATTACTGATCTCTTCCTCAGCTTTCAAATCCTTTTCCAGCAAGAGTTTACTCTGGGAAGAAGCCTTGGCCTCTCTTCTGGACCTCCAGTCTTCCAGGTGACATGGAGACTTCTTTCTCTGACAGTTTTCACCCGTTGAAAGGAGTCTCAGCACCACTGAGAGCCCTTCTAAACATGGGCTTGGAGCTCCTGTGCTCCTGGTGAGGATTATTGAAAGGAATCCCATGGCCTCCTCACTGCCCAGCTGCCTGGCCATGGGGGATAGTCCAGGCTGTGTTAATTGCCAAGTGCTCCTTGGGGGAAGAACATTCCCTGCCAGCATCCCAGCTGGAAAGAGCAGGGGCAGGAGAACAGCTGGCTTTAGAACCCAGGGAGGATGGGATCCAGCAGAGTCTGCTGCCAGGGCAGCTCTGCACCCTGGGAGCCTGGGGTCGTGGACATGTGCGTGGGGATGGGAAATATAATAAAGGACTTGCTGGAAGCCTTTTGAAGTGGGAATTTCTGGAGGGGTGAGAATGTTTGATCTCACTGTGCTAGGCCCTCCTGCATCTTCTTCTTGTTTGGCAGGGTGTTTCTTCCAGATACTGTGGGTATGTCCTGGCACTGATCTGCATGGAAACCCTTCTCTTTGTATGACAGGAGGTCACATAGAACCTCCCCTTGGTCGTTTGTTGATAGTGTGACAAGAGGATGAGTCTCACGGAACTGCAGAATCACAGAATCAAACCATCAAACAATGGGTTTTCAGAGACCTAGATCCTCTCTTTCCAACCCCCCTGCCATCTCTTTCCAGCCTTCCACCAGACCACATTGCTCCAAGTCCTATCCAGCCTGGCCTTGAACTCTTCCAGGAACGAGACATCCACATCTTCTACAAGAACAGGGCCTCACCACTCTCACAGAGAAGAATTTCTTCCTATTATCTAATTCAAATCCACCCTCCTACAGCTTAAAACCCATTCCACTTGTCTGAGTAATATGTGCCCTTGTAAAAAGTCCCTCTCCAGCCTTCTTGTAAGCCATCTTTAGCTATTAGAAGGGTGTCAGAGCAGAGACCAGGTAAGTTTAGTGTCTCAAGCCAATGCTTTTGTGTGTGTGTGCTGCACCGGAACCCTATGAGCTGGTAGCTGCATCTATGTTCTTCTATACATTTTCTGTCTTTCTCTCTCTTCTCTTTATTCTCTTTTCATAACTTCATATCTTTCATACCTTAAGGATTTAAAAGTTTCTAGGTTAAATGGGCTAAGTAAATGCTAATTTATTGAAGTTAATATCAAATTAATGCTATTATAAATGGTTTCATGTTGAATTTGGTGCTGTATTTAATCCTTTTGCCAAAGTTTCCTTAATCTTTGATATTTTTGCAGTAAGCTTTTGTATGATTTTTACCTCTTGAGAATATCTGATGGTAATTTCTCATTTGTGCCAGCTAGGATATAGGAACCTTGAGTTTAACTCCTGGCTTGAAATATCCAGGGTATAAAAAGGGGTCTCTAAAGTCTGCCTGGACCATTCTCTACTTCTGTTGTTTGTCATAACTACCATGGACAATGAGTATGGACCATTCTAGATATACCAGGTGGGAGCCCCTGATGCAGCAAAACAACTGACAACACACCAGACTTCCAGCCCTGGAAGACATCTAGGACAGCTAGCACCCATCCATTAGTCATGGACTAAATTAACTCAGCAGACATCTTATTTGGGATGGCTGTTGACTATGGAGATGGTGCTTGTGTTTGTATCTTTTAATATATTTATATGTAAATATATGTATATATTTATGAATGTTTATGTATATATGTTGGAGGGTGTAGGATGTGGGAATGAGTAGATGGTATAGATTAGGTGGTGGAAAATGTCCTGGTTCAGGACAGAGTTAATTTTTGCAGTGGCTGGGAAAGGGACATGACAGGACCCTAATGTCATTTGTCACAAACTCTCATCATTGGTGGGGGCAGGGGGAATGAAAATGGACACTGTCTCTGCTGGGGAAAAGGGGGTTCCTTGTGGTCAAGAAAAAAGGGCAGGGGGGAAGTCATCCTTGATTTGTTTATTGTCAGGGGGTCCTTGGTGTGCATTTTGCATATGAATCAATCTCTTTTGTACAGTTTTGTTACTTGTTACTGCTTCCAGTAAATTGTTCTTATCTCAAGCCATGATCATCACCTTTTGTGCCTCCAATTCTCAACTCCATCCTGTTTCAGCAGGAAGGGAGAAGGAATAGGAGACTGAGAAAGCAGTCTGTGGTTTGGGAGATTCTCATTTAAGGTAGTGAAACGGGGAGTTCCATTCCTAAAACACAGACACAAGCTGAGATAAGGCTGAATGCACAGAGCTTGAGAGAGGCCAGAGGTGTGAGGTCAATAATGCTTTGGGGAAGGCTCAGTCCTGCCTTGCCATGAGCAAGGAAGGGCTGGTTTGATCCCTTGGCCATGACCATCTGCCACAGGTTCCCCAGGCTTGGCAGGACCTTGCTCCAGCTCCCAGTCAGGGGTGAAAATCAAACCCACAAAGGCCCCCCAAAAAGGGCTGAGCAGGGCTGTGCCCTCCGACACCACAGAGCTGGAACACTTGACAGTGGACTGGGGAAATGGGGCCTGTCCCTGGCCATGGCTGCAGAGGCAGAGATCTCTGCAGAGGCCCTTGCCAGGATGGGAGGCACCACTGACACTTGTGGGAAAAAAAGGTCCAGCTCTGATGGACGAGCTCTACTGCAAGCTTGGAGGAGGAGGAGACCAGTGGAGGCAGAGGAAGGAACCCTTCTAATTCACCCCAGGGAACATCCCCCAATCCCATCCTCCTTCCTGCTCTTTCCTCTGCGTGCCATGATCCACCCAAGCTCTCAGCTGCATGCAGAGGCATCTCACTTCTGCCTCTGGTAAACTACTACCTGCAGCAGAACTCAGCATTTGAGCTGAGTGGAAGCCAATGCATATGTGAGCCAGAAGCAGACTCTGCATGGTATTCCATCCTATTTGTCAGAGCATGGTCTTAGAAGAGGCTAAGAAATGACATCCTGCCCCCTCACGTCTAAGAACATAAGGTTCTGTGAACCAAGAACCCTTACCTCGAAACAGCAGAACAGCACCAGCAGCCAATGTGAGAAGGAATAAAGGAAGTTGTATGCAGGAGGCAGAGATCCACTGAGATTCACACGGCAAAACAGCACCTTTGAAAAAATGTTTTAGTGTCATCTGGCAGTACTCAGTCTTTCCCCCAAACTTAAGCACCCACCCACAGGCTTTGTGTGGACATGAATGGAGAAATTGTCACACATGCTAAATGAGTGAGCAGAGCCTGCCCTCCCTGGGCATGTGCACAGCATGTGGGGCAGGAGGGACCCTGCTCATTTCTCACTGCATCCTGTCCTGCCTGTCCTGTGTGCTCTGGGATGGGTCTGGCTGGACTGGAGCGTTGTCACTCTCCCTGGCACTGGAATGGGCCTCACAGGGCTCCTGAGACAATGAGCCTCCAGCAAAGACTTGTCAGGATGATGGGACTCACCTGAGATGAGCACAGTAGTTTTCTTCTCCACCTGCAGCAGGGGGTTCAGGATTTGACAGGTGACTTTTCTTACTTGTTCTCCTGTAACTGTGACTTGACTCTGCACACTGAAGAGTTTCTCACTGTCCTGGTGGATTTCAGTGGCTGCAGGCAGCTCCTGCCCATCCTCAGTAACCCACTGGACAGTAGGTTCGGGGAACCATCCATGTGATCTGCAGTCAAGCCCAAACCCTCGCCCTTGGGGGCCCTGAATTTCAATGAACACTTCCCCGGTACCTTAGAGAAAAGAGAGTTTTTTTAGTGGAGAGGTTTCCAATCATCTCTTCCTTGTATTCACAACTCTTGCTCAACCCTGAGTTTCCTGCAAGTTTCTGCCAGTTCTTCACACAACTTTTCCAATGGTCTTTCTGTGATACCACGCTCCAACTGCTACAAATGCCAAATTCCCTTTGGCTGAGAAAGAGCTCCAGTGTGGGATGGGTTTGCCTCTCAGCTCCCCACTATTTCATGGAGCCAGCAGGGAAAAGATGTGTGCTTGTATGCCTCTTTTGGAATGATCCTGTAGGAGCCACAACCAAGTTTGAGAATTGGCAAAGCAGGACACAGAGCACTAAATCCCAGTCAGCTTTTTCTCTGGCACCTCCCCAGTCCATGCCAGGACTACAGGTGGGTACAGATGGTCACACTCAGGGACTGTGCCAAAGCTTTATCAGTGTGGTGAGGTAGGATGCACCACACTATTTTCTTGAGACATTTTTGTGACATTTCTGAGTCACACTCCTGGTCAAAGCTGGGTTTCATAGGAATTTGTCCTGTGCAATAGTAGGAAATGGGCACTGTCTGGAAGCTTTTTCTCTCTCTTGTCCCAAAAGCATCTCTAATCCCCTTTGGATTTAGATTCGATGTTAGGAAGAAATTCTTGACTAAGAGTGAGGCACTGGCACAATTTGCCCAGAGAAACTGTGGCTGTCACATCCCTGGAAGTGTTCAAGGGCCAAGTTGACAGCGCTTGAAACAACCTGGTCTAGTGGAAGGTGTTCCTGCCCATGGCTGGGAAGTTCAAAAGAGAAATTCTTTAAGGTCCCTTCCAATGGCATTGTGGAATTCTAAGCCTCCCTGATTCTGTCATTCTACACTCTTTTTGATCAGTGAATCCAGGCTGACCAGCTCCTCCTGACATTATCAATACCTGCACACAAATGGTGCTGACTGTCCAGCTGGGGGGAACTGGCAGCCCAGAACATCTCCTTAGCCCCGCTGAGAAGTCACAAGAGGGAGAGCCCCCGTTCCCATCAGTCCCATAGCCAGGGATGCTGAGCACTTGGACATCTCTCAGGTGGGCTCACACCTCCCCAGCAGGGAATATTGCAGCCCCGTGTGGGTCAGAACAGGGCTCAGGCTGCACATGGAGCTTGCAGAACAGCTCTTGGCACAGGTGGTGCATGTGCTGCTGGGAGTGGGGAAGTAATGTGTTGGGTCATATGAGGGGGCATCATCTGGGGGACAGTGACCTTTGGGAGAGTTCCTTCCCTCTCTAGGAGCTTTCCCCCTCTCCCACCCAGCCCAGGGAGTCTCTCCCACCTGCAATGCTGAGCTTGGTGGCTGTATCAGCGCTCCAGTCTCTGGATATCACAATGCAACTGTAAATTCCTTCATCTGCTGGCTGAACATTCTTCAGTGTCAAGGACACGTTCCCAGTGGCAAATCCATCTCCTGGCACTGATGTACGCCCAGGGTATTTCTGCCTTGGTTCTCCCCCAAACTGTCCATATATGTAGATGTCCTCTGTGTGTCCATCTGTGATTTTCTTCCATTGCACTTTAGGGTTGTCCAGTGGCTTTGTGGAAGAGATGGTGCAAGGAAGGATTGTATCCTGGCCAACAATTCCAACTACATTCTTGGGAGAGGTGAGCTCAAAATTGTCTGTGAGTGAGCATCTGGCTGAAATCAATCAGAAAATGTACTGGTGTGAAGGAAACAGATCTAGGAGGAGCAGTGTGAAATGACTGAAAGTAAGAGATTAGAGGGAGAAAAGAAGATGATAAAAGTTGCTTAGGATGGGATTATTTTGGGAAAATAGGAAAACATCAAAAGGAAAACATCAAAAGCATAAAAGCATGTGCAGAGCCATTTCATGCAGCTTCCCAGCCGGCCTGTCTCCTTTGCAGCCCTGTGCCACCAGCAGTGGGGCAGCTGTGCCAATGCCAACTGCCTGTGCCTGCCAACTCCTGGCACTGGGGCAGGGTTGGACAGGGCAGAGCTGCCTCAGCATGGGGCTTCCCTTGCTCCACCAAGCTAGAGAAACCGCAGCTGCAATGGGTTGGATTCCCCAAGAGCAGAGGGGCAGGGCAGCCCCGTTCTTGTGGAGTTCAAATCAGGTCTGCTCAGGAGACCATGACTCTCAGCTCCAGCTCTTCTGATCATCTGCAAAATGGAATGCCCCAGAAAGGAGCAGAGCAGCTCATGGAAGCTTTACCTGGGAGAGGGATGGCCAGAAGCAGTGCCAGAGCCAACACGAGCCATCTCCTCTGCTCCATCCCTGCACTCCCTGGGGTGGGACAACTCCACAGCTGACCTGGAACAGGCACAGAAGGGAAGTGAGCAACGAAGGAAAATCCTGGCCCAAACACCTCTGATCTCTCTTGCCTGGCACTTGTCACCAGCTGCGACTTTTGAAGATGCCAAGTGCTCAAACAGTTGAGTTCAGAAATCAAAAAAACTTGTGCCTTTCCAGAGATCTCAATTACCCTTGCAGCTTCAGGGAATTTCAGTCTAATGTACTCCTAGAAAGCTGTGACAGGGAATGCAAGAGAAAATTCAGCTTAGTCCCCACTTCCTGCTGTGAAATTTAATGGACATGTTAACACACCATCTTAAATCTTTGGTTTGGAATCACAGAATCACAGAATCTTTAAGCAGGAAAAGACCTCTGAGATTGTCGAGTCCAATCTTTGGTTAAAGACCACTTTGCCAACTAGATCATGGCACTTAGCACCATGCTGAGTCATTTTCGAAGGTGTTGACTCTACCACCTCCCTAGTGTCATGATTTGAACTTGACTGAAAGCCAAAAAGCACTCCCATGGCATTCCCTCCCCCACTCACCAGAGAGGCAGAAGGGAGAGCAAAAGTCCAATTAAACACTAAAATTTATGGCTTTTAGATAAGATAACATAATTGAGAGAAAGATACATATATGCTCCAGAAAATGATCAGATAGGCTGAATAACTTGTAAAATTGATTTATTACTATAAACTATTAAGAATACTACTGCACCAGGGAGGGGAACAGAGATAGGGAAAAAAATTTACCAGGAGAAGAAATAAAAACGGACATTTTAAGACACCTGTTATTCTTTCTGGGAACCTGTCTCTCGCAGGTCATCCCTCCCCACCCCTCCACGCCTTTCTGCGCGCAAGAAGGGCAGGGATAAAAGTTTTAACATAGATCAGTCCACTCATTACTATTGTCCAAACTATTGTCCAGCATCATAGGAGAAGGGTCCCTACAGCTCCAAGCTGTGGAAGTTCTTTTCCCAAGGAACAGTCAGTGTATTACTGCTGGTGGCATGGGATGCTTTTTCTTTACCTCGTGGGAGAAAGGAAAACAGTCCTCCAAGGCCACTCTCCCAAATCTCCTGGCAGAACACAGCTTCTTCTAAGCATCAACTCACTTCAGACATGAGGGGGGCCCACCTCTTGCCCCGCAGAACACAATTTCTTCTAAGCGTCAACTCGCTTCAGACGTTGGGTTGGGGGACACCTCTTCCCCCTTTTTGGCTTATGATCAGTCCACTCCACAAAGGCCAGTTTTTTATCTGGGGTGCAGGGCCTCTCTTTTCTATACAGGTCTCCCATTGAGATAGTCCATTTGACTTGTTTTCTCCATGTTCAAGCACCACAGCAACAACACAGCATCTGTCTTCTTCTTACTGTGATTCTGGGTCTCCATTTTTTTTCCTTACGTCTCCTCACCCTCCTCCTCTGTCCTCCCCCAGTGCATACTAACAACCTACAAACTAAATGGCAGCCGCACTCTATCTTGTTTTGAATTCTTCTTAAGTACAAGACCATACGTCATCACAGAGGTGTAGCCAGCATGTGCAATTGGCCCAGGCCTGGCCAGCAGCCTGTCCATCAACCTCAAAGTCATAATGGATTGGTTCTAAAACACAGGGGCAAGGCTCCTTTTGCTGGAGAAGAAGGAGAAAGCTTCTAGAACTTCCTCACAGGAGACATCTTTGTGGTTTCTTGGTTCCCATCCCCCCACCACCGAAAAACCGCACCAAGTAAAACCAGGACACCTGGGTAGCCTGTTCCAATGTCTGACCACCCTTTCAGTGAAGAAATTCCTCCTGACGTCCAATCCAAGCCTCCCCAGTGCAATTTAAGGCTTTAATTTCCTCTTGCCCTGTTTCTAGTTTTCTGGGAAAAGAGACCAATCCTCACCTTGCTGCAATTTCCTTTCAGGAAGTTATAGAGAGTGATAAGATCACCCGTTCTCCAGATGTGTTGAGTTTGTGTGGGCAGGTTTTGTTAACAGGGGGGTTACAGGGGTGCCTTCTGTGAGAAGCTTCCAGAAGCTGCCCCCATGTTCAGAACCAATGCCAGCCAGCTCCAGGACAGACCCACCACTGGCTAAGGTCGAGTTCAGCACACATTGTGGTGATGCCTCTTAAATAACATATTTAAGAAGGAAAAGAAAGATATTGTGCCAATGTAACTGGGGCCAGAGAAAAGTGGGGTGAGAATGTGTTAGAAGTAGAGCTCTGCAGGCAGCCAGGTTAGTGCAAAAAGATGGGCAGGAGGTGCTCCAGGCACCAGAGTGGAGATTCCCCTGAGAATCCGTGGGGCAGCCCATGGTGAGGCAGCTGTGCCCATGCAGCCCATGGAGGGCACAGAGTGCAGAGATCTACCTGCAACCCTTGGAGGTGCCCCACACTGGAGCAGGTGGATGCCCAAGAGAGGCTGTGATCCCACGAGAAGCCTGTACTGGAGCAGGGTCTTGGCAGGGACCTGCAGACCCATGGAGAGAGGAGCTCAGACTGGAGCAGACTGTGTCTGAAGAACTGACCTCATGAAAGAGTGACCCACATTGCAACAGTTCATGGACAACTCTTGCCTATGGGAAGGACACATGCTGGAGAAGTCTGGAAAAGTATCTGCCATGGGAGGGACCCCACACTAGAGCAGAGGAAGGATTCTGACTCCTCTCTCTGAGCAGAGTCAGGAAAAAGGTGTGATGATTTGACCATAAGTTCCATTCCCCATCTCTCTGTGCCACTGCAGGGAGGAGGTAGATCTGGGAAGGAGGGAAGGGTGGGGGAAGGTGTTTATTTTACTTCTCTTTTTCCTGCCCTGTTTTTTTTTAGGAATAAATTCTGTTAATATCCCTGAGTCTGTTTTGTCTTTGACAGTGTTTGGTGAGTGATCTCCTCTGGTCCTTAACTCGTGAATCTTTTGCTATATTTTCTTTCCCCCATCCAGCTGAGAAGGACAGTGATAGAGAAGCTTTGGTGGATATGTGGCATCCAGCCAAGGTTAACCTGCTGCACCAGGTTAAACAACCCCAACTCCCTCAGGCACTCCTCATCAGACACGTGCTCCAGATCCTTCACCAGATTCATTGCCCTTCTCTCTGGACTTGCTCCAGCACCTCAATGCCCATGCTGAATTGATGGGCCTAGAACCTGACAGAGCACTCGAGGAATGGCCTCGCTAGTGCCAAGTACAGTGGGACAATCTCTACCCTAGTCCGGCTGCCACACTATTCCTCATACAAACCAGGATGATGTTGGTCGTCTTGCCTACCTGGGCATATTCTGGGCCATGTTCAGGCACTGTTGACCAGTATCCCTAGGTCCTTACCTGCTTGGCCACTTTCTGCTCTGCCCCCAACCTGTAGTGCTTCAGGGACTTGTAGCCAAATTGTACAATCCAGCTCTTGGTCTTGTTGAACCTCATGCTCTTGGTCTTGGCCCATTGATCCAACCTGGCTAAATCCCTCTGCAGAGCCTCCCCACCCTCCCAGCAGATCTATGGTCCTACCCTGCTTGGTGTCATCTACAAATTTGCTGAAGATACATTCAATCTCCTCATCCAGATCATCAATAAAGATATGAAAAGGACTGATCGCTGGGGGAAACCACTGGTGACCAGACAACAATTGGATGTAGCACCATTTCCACCAGTATCTGGGCCCAGCCTCCAGTCAGCTCTAAAAAAAATTTGCACCTGTCCAAGCCGTGGGCTGCTGCTTCTCTGGGAAATGCTGTGGAAGACTGTTGAAGGTTTAAATGAAGTCCAAGGAGACACCTCCACAGCCTTTCCTCATGCATCAGATGGGTCAGCTGGTCATAAAAGGAAATCAGGCTGGTCAAGCAGGACCTGCCCTTCCTAAGCCCAGGCTGGCTGGGTCTGTTTCCCTGGTTGTCTTGTATGTGCTGTTAATTAGTTAAGATTATCTGCTCCATAACCTTGCTGGGCACCAAGGTCAGGCTGACTCTGGAGTTCCCAGGAACCTCCTTTTGGCCCTTCTTGAGGATGGGCATCACATTGGCACCTCCAGTCATCTGGGACCTCCCCAGTGAGCCAGGACTGATGATAAATGATACAGAGAAGCTTGGTGAGCTCTTCCACCAGCTCACTCAGCACCCTTGGGTGAATCCCATATGATTATATAGATTCTAAGTGGGAGTCTAAGTGTCTCAGTAGGTCACTATTTCCCCCTGGGTTGCAAAGGGTCCATTCTGCTCCCTATTCCTGTCTACCAGCTCAGCTTTGTGCTGAGGATAAGAGGTTTTACTGTTAAAGAATGAGGCAAAGAAGGCATAAGTAACCTCAGCCTTTTTTTTGTTGTTGGTGACAGTATTTCCCCCACATCCAATAAAGAATGGAGTTTATTCCTTGGTCCTCCTTTTGTTGTTGATACATTTATAAAACCACTTTTTTATCTTCTACAAGCAGTGGCCAGATTGAGTTCTGACTGAGCTTTTGCCTTTCTGATTTTATTTCTACGTGACCTACTTACATCCTTGTATTCTTCCTGAGGTGCCTGCTCCTTTTTCTAAAGGCCATACACCATCTTTTTTATCTCGACTTCTTGCACAACCTCTCCATTCAGCCAGGCCTCTCTCCTTCCCCACCATCTCTTCTGTCAGCACATAGGGACAGGTTTCTTACTTAAAATATGTCCAGCCTTTCTGGAAGGCTGGGTTGTAAGTCTCTCTGTCCATGCACTGAAATGGGAGGAAAAGGAGGAAGAGTTTGTCCCTTCCCATGCCTGCCTTTGGAGGAAAGAGAATCCATAGCACTTGCAATTACAGAGTTACTGCTCTCTGGAAACAATGAGGTTGCAGAGAGACAGTGCGTTAACTCCAGAACAAACCTGAAATACTTTAGGGAGCTGCCCCGGGATCAGCTTTGCTGCGCTTAAGATCCTGCCCTTCTCCGTATCTGGCTCTCTCAGTGCATTTTCACATTCCCTGTGACTGACCTCAGTCCCCATAGCAACACTTGGGGTGTGATATCTTTATTTGTTTATTCATGTTCAACATTCCATGTTTACTGAGCAGTAAGGAAGGTGGGGCATCCTGATGACTTCCAAGCAGGAAGTCATGTGCCAGTCACCCTGCAATGCAGTATCTGGATACTTCCCAGAGAAGATGACCTACAGGCCTCACAGCTACATCTGATGTGACTAAATTGGATGCTGTTAGAGCAGGCATGGTGGTGGATCAAGGCAGAGGGATCAAGAAGAGAGACAGGGCAAGTGTTCAGTTCACATGGTTTTAATCAAAAATCCTCCCTTTTCACTTCCTAGCAACCTAGCTGATTGCTCTGAGCTCTGTTTATGGTACATGGAGGTAACTGGGCACCATGAGTGCTCTGCTCTGGTTTCAGATGGGATAGGGAGGTTTTTTTCCCAAGTAGCTGGTCCAGGACTGTGGCTTGGATTCAGGATGAGGACAATGTTGATAAGGTCATTGCTCCATTGTGCTCACCTCAGGTCAAAGATTTTTCAATGTCTTTTGCTCTGCCAGCAAGCAGGTACATGGCAAGTGAGGAGGAGGCACAGCCAGGACAGCTGACCCACACTGGCCAAAGGAATATTTCAGACCACAGAATGTCATTCCCTTTATGTAAACTGTGGGAAGTTGACTGGAAGGTGGCCGTTCAATGCTCAAGTACAGGCTGGGCATCAGTCACTGGTTGGCAAGCAATTGCACTGGGCATCACTTGGGGTTTACTTCTCCTTCCTTCCTTCCTTCCTTCCTTCCTTCCTTCCTTCCTTCCTTCCTTCCTTCCTTCCTTCCTTCCTTCCTTCCTTCCTGTCTTCTTCCTTCTCTTCTCTCTTTCCCTTTCCTTTCCTTCCTTCCTTCTTCCTTCCTTCTTTCCTTCCCTCTTTATCCTTAGCAGATCAAGGGAGGCGTTGGCTTATCTCATCAGACGTAGATATACCAGGTCCTGTACGTATGTTGAGGCTGGTGTATGACTAGGCCATCTGTACGCAGCGAGTGTTGACGCAGGTCGTGGACGTGACTAGGTATGAAGCGACACTGTCAGCAGGCGGCCGTATATACGCGGTGCATTGATAGAGTCTGGTCTGACGGCATAGTACTAATGCTCGCGCTTTGCCTGTGGGGTGTCCGTTCCTTACCTAATCCCTTGCGGGGATGCTTTGTCGATCTGAGAGAAAGAGTGGGGCTCTTGTGGAGACGCGCCGAAGAGCATCATCCGTTATGGTTCATCTACTATTACGGCGTCTTCCGTGAGTTCCTATGTCCTTCCTTCATTCTTCTTTCTTCCTTCCTTCCTTCTTCCTCTTCCTTCCTTCCTTTCCTTCCTTCCTTCCTTCCTTCCTTCCTTCCTTCCTTCCTTCCTTCCTTCCTTCCTTTCCTTCCTTCCTTCTTCCTCCTTCCTTCCTTCCCTTTCCTTCCTTCCCCTTCCTTCCTTCTTCTTTCTTTCTCTCTCTCTTTCTCTCTCTCTCTCTCTCTCTCTCTTCTTCTCTCCTTTTCAACACAATTCTTTTTATTGTTGCCATTATTTCTTTTATTTTATTTCATGCTGTTCTTATCTCAGCCAACAAGTTTTAGTTTTCCAAGGGGCTGTAGGGCACCAGGGAGTGAGTGAGCAGCTGTGTGGTACTTACTGGCCATCTGATGTTGAATCACCATCAAGTCTCATATCATTCATCAAGCCAAAGGTTGTGGGGTGAGTTGGCCACAGCCTCTATTCCACCAACCACATGTCCATAAACTACACAGATGCCTTAGGACACTGAATATGAAACTGGCACAAAATTTTACAAACTCTCATGTCAAATTCTACTCTTGCTACTGCACAGGCATTTTCATGGGCTTGGACATACATTAAGTTCATGCTTTGCAGGCAATTATCACATGATGCTGAATGGAATTTTGTTGGAGGCATTAGTTTGGATATCTAATATGGGAAAGGGTTTTAACTTGATTGGAGATATGGGGGCTGCTCCTCAGTCACTTAAAAAGAGGTCTCAGGGACTGTCTCAGATATCATTAGGGTTACCATACTAAACCAGGCACGTGGGGCGGGGCAGATATAACACAGGACTTGCAGAAAGTTCCACTGTGGATCAACAGCTGAAGGCTTACAAATGGAAAATGTCACAAGACAGGAATGTCTGACCCAGGAACTCCAGCTAGAAAATGCTGAGATTTTACAAACCTTATTTAACAACACTAAAACTTCTTCTGACAAGTGTAATGATATTTTTACATGCAACTCTCACAAAATTTTCCTGTCATCCAAGGAAGGCCCAGGAGAGACTTCACTATCTAACAAGTCATCAATTCCTTTGGAGGACAAAACCACATTCCCAAACAAGTTGAATGCTTTTCCAAAGAAGACATAGAATCACAGAATCAACTAGGTTGGAAAAGACCTTTGAGCTCATTGTGTCCAACCTGTAACCCAACACCACCATGTCAACATGACCAAGTGCCACATCCAGTCTTTCTCAAACATCTCCAGGGACAGTGACTCTACTACCTCCCTGGGCAGCCCTTTCCAATTCCCAATCACCCTTTCTGTGAAGATTTTTTTCCTAATGTCCAACCTAAACCTCCCCTAGTGCAGCTTAAGTCTGTGTCCTCTTGTCCTACTGCTGGTTGCCTGGGAGAAGAGACCCACCCCCACCTGACTACAAGTAGCTGAGTAGTGTGATGAGTAGATGTAGATGTGTCTCCCCTGAGCCTTCTCTTCTCCAGGCTTAACAACCCCAGCTCCCTCAGCTGCTCCTCACAGGACTTGTTTTAGACCCTTCACCAGTCTTGTTGCACTTCTCTGGACATGCTTGAACAGCTCAACATTATTCTTAAATTCAGGGTCCCAGAACATGACACAGTACTCAAGGTGTGACCTCACCAGTGCTGAGTACAGGGGAAGAATCCCTGCCCTGCTCCTGCTGGCCACACCATTCCTGACCCAGCCCAGGTGCCATTGGCCTTCTTAGCCACGTGGCCACACTGCTGGCTCATGTCCAGCCTGCTGTCCATCAGCACCCCCAGGTCCCTTTCTGCCTGGCCGCTGTCCCCACTCTGTCCCCAGCCTGTGGCACTGCAGGGGGGTGTTGGGCCAAAGTGCAGGATCTGGACCTTGGTCTTGATGAACCCCATATCATTTGATTTGGCCCCTGGATCCAGCCTGTTCAGGTCCCTCTGCAGAACCCTCCTGCCCTCCAGCAGATCAATGCCCCCACTCAGCTTCGTGTCACCTGCAAATTTGCCAATGGTAGACTCGATCCCTTCATCTAGATCATCAATGAAGATATTAAACAGGGCTGAGACCAGCACTAATCCCCGGGGACACCACAGTGACTGGCCACCAATTGGACGCAGCACCATCCCCATCAGTCTCCGGGCCTGGCCTCCAGCCAGCTCTTACCCAGCAAAGATACACCTGTCCAAACTGTGGGCTGAAGCTTTTCTGGGAGAATGCCATGGGAGACAGTGTCAAAGGCTTTGCTGAAGTCCAGGTAGACACATCCACAGCCTTCCCCACATCTACGGGCAGGCCATCTCTTCATAAAAGTTGATCAGGTTGCTCAGGCAGGACCTGCCTCTCCCAAACCCGTACTGGCTGGGTCTGATCCCCTGGCCACCCTGTGGGTCCTGTGTGATGGCACTCAGGGTGATCTGTTCCATAAGCCTTCCCGCCTCTGAGGTCAGACTGACAAGCCTGGAGTTTCCCAGATCCCCCTTCCAGCTCTTCTTATAGATGGGCATCACATTGACACCTCCAGTCCTCTGGGACCTCCCAGATGAGCCAGGACTGATGATTAATGATGGAGAGTGGGTTTGCAAGCTCTTGTGCCAGGTCCCTCATCATCCTAGGATGGATCCCATCTGGTCCCATGTCCCATAGACTTGGGAGCATCTAAGTGGCTCAGCAGGTCTCTGGCTGCTTCCTCCTGGATTACAGAGGAGCTATTCTGCTCCCCATGCCTATCTGCCAACTCAGGAGGCCACTTGTCCTGAGGACAATCTGTCTTATTGCTGAAAATTGAGGCAAAGAAGGTGTTAAGTACCTCAGCCTTTTCCTCATCTCTGGTGACTATATTCCCCCCAAGTCCAATAAAGAATGGAGGTTTTCCTAGACCCTCCTTTTACTATTAAAGTATTTATAAAAATGCTTCATACACTCCAATGACCTCCTGGAATGCCTCTTCTCTGATGTGTTGAGTTCCCAGCAGACATCTGGCAGGTTAAAGTCTCCTACCAGAACAAGGGCTGGTGATCTTGAAACATCCTCCAGCTGCTTATAGAATAAAACATCCATCTCTTCATCCTGGTTCAGTGGTCTATAACAGACTCTCAGCAGGATGTTGGCCTTGTTGGCCTTCACCCTGATTCTTACCTATAGGTTCAAGCAGCCTTATCATGACTGACCACAGGTTCTGCAATATCGAGAGACTCCCCACTATGCAGAGCCACCCCTCCACCTCTTCTCCCTCTCAGTCTCTTCTGAGGAGCTTGTAGCCATCCATTGCAGTGCTCCAGTTACATGAATCATCTCACCATGTTGCCATGATGGAGACAACGTCAGAGCTTTCCTGCTGTACAGTGGCTGCCAGCTCCTCTTGTTTGTTACCCATGCTGGTGCATCAATGTACATGCACTTCAGCTAGGCTGCTTATTTCACCCAACTCTGGCTTACCACCCTTAGGCTTATCTCTGGAGAGCCTGGTTTCATCCCCTTACCCCTTCAAACCTAGTTAAAAGCCCTCTCAATCAGCCCTTCCACAGACACAGACCTGCCATGTGAACATAGGTCTAAAAAACACTACACAATAAAAAACAAACACACAAAGTCAAAGTTTCTCCATCCCTCAAAGCTTCATGTTCAGCATTGCTAAACACACTTTGACTGAGAGCAAGAATCACTGTTACACCAGAGAGGCAGAAAATGGAGTTGGGTTGACACTGACTCTACAACACCTGTCAGATCTGCAAAGATCACTGAACACTGTGGAATTATAAGATAAATTATTTAATGGGTAAACAAAGGCAGTACCATGCTGACCTGAGGTTTGCTGCTTATGAACTAGCAACCTCAATAGCTCAAGGTATTAAATGGGAAATTTTAAGCTTATTCACATTCCTGTATGAGCAATTGACCCCTGGGTGCTATGGGAGTTACTGTCATCCTGAGTTACCATAAAAACAAGGCAGTTTCACTCTGTTTCAGCTTCCAACAGCAAAGAGTTCCAAGAGGCCATACTTGGAACCAGCCTTTCTTAGAGAGAAGGAACTTCCAGTGTTATCATCAGCACTACTTTGCCTCAAAGCCCTTCCCCAAGGGGACTCTGGACCCAACAGCCCTTTCCAGAAGGGGAATTCTGCCCTTCCCTCGCACTTTGCAGCCTCCCCCTGGACAACAGCAGAACAATCCTTGGCAAACAGACATCGGACCCATATCTCAACTTTTCACCCCAAATGACCATTCCCCATAACTTTTAGTGCCTCTCTGAGCCCTTCTGAGAACAGCTGTGCTGCTGCTGCCCCCAGTTCTTGCCACATTTGCCTGAGAAGATCTGGGGGATGGAAAGAGTTTGCTGGTCCCTGTGTGCACAGCTGTGATGAAGGGAAAAGAGTAATTCCTTTCCACCCCAACAGCAGCACCTCGTTCACCACTTGTTCAAGAGACAAAGAAATAACAGAGAGCTGCTTACCTGCCTTAGTCAACAAAGATGAGCACTGCTATAGGACAGGTATTTTTGCTCTTGCTAGAGAAACTTCCACCTGCGGAAAGGGAAGTAAAATGAACAGAAGAATCAGATGCTGAAGTTTGAATGTGGTGTTTCTGTGCCCAAAAGTCACTTTGCTGCCTGCAGGTCACACCTCATCTTCTGTATGAGGGCTCTGTGTTGATGATGTGGGCAATTACGTGCAAACGGAGCTTTGATGTCAATGAGAGGTTTAAGATAAGCAGAGATCCTGCTCAATGCCCACAAAATGTGCCCCGTTTTAGAATTAGAGCTGGATTTTACCTGTTGTCAGGTAAGAATGATCTCCACGCCTTCAGTCTATGGATAAAATGTGAAATTTGATCAGCTGCTTAAGGGATTAACTATGAAGGGTGAAACTGAAACAAAGAATGAAATGGTAAAGATTAACTCAGGGTGTGACTGTCCGAAGATCAAGGAGAATTTTTCTGTAAGACTGATGTTTTTGTTGACAGGTTACCTAGGGAATGAAGGCGGGCTTTCCCTGGGACTCCCCAGTCACCCTTTAGAGAAATCAACTTGAAATGGGAACAATTCTGTTTTTCTAGAGGATGACATCTGAAGTACTCTTGGATTCCCACTCAACTTGCCCCTTAATATTCACTTTTCACGGTTGTTTCTTCCTTCAAAGACTGTGCTAGGAGTATTTCTCATTGCCCTAGAAATTATTTGATACTTGAGGAAGTCCTCTCTAACTTGATGTCCTACAGTGGGCCACCTGCCTCATGACAGAAGGGCATTGGATGAAGCTTTCCTGGGTAATCGTGAAGCTTTTGATAGTGACCTTGACATCAGCCTTCTGGCCAAGGTGCCTGGCTGTGAAGTGAGCTGGTACGTGGTACCCTGTGTGAAGAACTGCCTGAGGGTCAGGGTTCCAAGGGTTGTACAAAACTGATCTGCATCTTTCTGATGGACAGCCACCAGCTGAGTTCCTGAAGGTTCAGTCCTAGAGTATGTTCTGTTCCATGTGTTTATCAGTGATTTGGGTGCAGGAATTGAATGCAGCATTAGCAAGTTTGCTGATGGTACCAGATTGGAGAGGCCGTTGAGTTTCTTGAGGGACAGGAGGCTTTGCAGAGCAGTCTGGATGGATTGGAGCGTTTGGCCATTGTCAAAGGCAGGAGATTTAACAAGAGCAAATGTTGGTGTCTGCACTTAGAACAGAATAATGCCAGACACAAGTACAGATTGGAAGAGGGGTGGCTACAGAACAGCCCCGCAGGAAGTTTATCAAAGACATCAGAACCAGTGGTAAACAGATATGATGATCCCGCTGCACTGAGTGTTGCTGCAGCCTCACCTCACGTGCAGCACTGGCTTCCACCACTGAAGAAGAACGTGGAGGTACTTGAAGGGTGGCAACAAAGCTGATGAAAAGGTTGGAGGACAAGTCCTGTGAGAAGCTGCTATGGATAATTGAAATCCCTTCTCCTTGGAATGCCTTTGCCAAGAATCCACAGAGCCTCTGGGACAGTCACTGCATGGCACTTTGAGCCACTCATTCCCAGTCAAGTTGATTCCAGCCTCCAACACAGTCAGTTGCTGCGATCCCACATCACTCCAGAGGTTCTGCCCCTCTGTAGCCTGATGGCATTGGGATACCCCAGTGCCTGCTGGAGCCTTGTGCTCTGGTGTGGCTGCTGTGCCAGGCCATCAGATGCACACACTCTATTAAACCTGTTTGTCTCTCTCCTTCTCTTGGCTTGATGCAGGGTCTCCCTGATTCTGATCATAGGATTCTCTGCTTACTTCATGTAAAAACAGCTTAGAATTCCTTTCCATAGTCTCAGGAGTACGATCAGCATTTCATTCTGTCTGGGAAATTGACAGCTGGAGACTAGAGAACCTGAGGGGAGGAAATGGGAGCAAGCACCTCTTGTGCCTGCTCCCAGCACATGAGCTAAATGGCACCCGCCTTTGGTTTAATGTGATATTTTATTTCTAAGTCACTGAAAGATCTGTAAGGAGCCAAGAAAATTCAATCCATGTGCCACCACCTAGGAGGGAACTCAGGAACTGGTGATCTCACCAGCCCCATGAAGGTCATGACAGACTTTAGGCAAGGAAGCCTAAAACTTTCAAGCTTAGGCAGTTTTCAAGTTTAGCCAAGCTCTAAACCCAAATGTTCCAGGAGACCCAAAGCCTGTACTGCACGTTCAAAGGCAGTTGCATTGTGTGGTGAAATGGAGCAGGCAGGAACAGCTTGGAAAAGCTGCAAGGAGCCTGGAGGGACTTCCTGTGCCAAGAGCTGCTCTGCAAGCTCCATGTGCAGCCTGAGCCCTGTTCTGACCCACACGGGGCTGCAATATTCCCTGCTGGGGAGGTGTGAGCCCACCTGAGAGATGTCCAAGTGCTCAGCATCCCTGGCTATGGGACTGATGGGAACGGGGGCTCTCCCTCTTGTGACTTCTCAGCGGGGCTAAGGAGATGTTCTGGGCTGCCAGTTCCCCCCAGCTGGACAGTCAGCACCATTTGTGTGTAGGTATTGATAATGTCAGGAGGAGCTGGTCAGCCTGGATTCATTGATCAAAATGAGCAGAGAAACATAGAATCATAAATTTATTTGATTTGGAAAGGACAGTGAGAAACTCTTCAGTGTGTGGAGTCAAGTCACAGTTACAGGAGAGCAAGTAAGAAAAGTCACCTGTCAAATCCTGAACCCCCTGCTGCAGGTGGAGAAGAAAACTACTGTGCTCATCTCAGGTGAGTCCCATCATCCTGACAAGTCTTTGCTGGAGGCTCATTGTCTCAGGAGCCCTGCAAAGCCCTTTCCAGTGCCAGGGAAGGCGACAGCTCTCCAGTCCAGCCAGACCCATCCCAGAGCAGCACAGGACACAGCAGGCAGGACAGGATGCAGTGAGAAATGAGCAGGGTCCCTCCTGCCCCACATGCTGTGCACATGCCCAGGGAGGGCAGGCTCTGCTCACTCATTTAGCATGTGTGACAATTTCTCCATTCATGTCCACACAAAGCCTGTGGGTGGGTGCTTAAGTTTGGGGGAAAGATTATTGCCAGATGACACTCAGATATATTTTTTTTCAAAGTTTCTCTTTTTCCACTTGTGCCTCCATTTGTCCCTGCTTTCTGGGTGCAAAGCACTTTTTTCTTTCTCATATTGGCTGCTATTGTTCTTCTGGTATTTATAGATGAGTTCACAGGACCTCATGTTTTCAGAAGTGAGGCCATGGGAGGTCAATCCCTATGAGAAAGTTTTCTGCAGAACCTGCTCTGGCAGAGGGTGTTCCTGGTGCTTGGTAGAGGAAGTCTGTGAACAGATGGCTCAGGTGAATTTGCTGAGGGTTTTACAGGTCACTGCTGGTGTTTGGTTTCATTGCTTTACTAGAACGGATCATTTCTGAGCCCCTTGTGAGACTGGTCTGACAAGTCAGATGAAATACCAAGTGACGTCTTGCCCTGGCCCACAAAAGCAGCAGAGCTTCCTCACCCTAAGTCCTCCTGCAGGTAGAAGTTGCCCATGTCTCATCTGTCATCCAGAGGCAGAAGTGAGATGCCTCTGCATGCAGCTGAGAGCTTGGGTGGAACATGGCACGCAGAGGAAAGAGCAGGAAGGAGGATGGGATTGGGGGATGTTCCCTGGGGTGAATTAGAAGGGTTCCTTCCTCTGCCTCCACTGGTCTCCTCTTCCTCCAAGCTTGCAGTAGAGCTCGTCCATCAGAGCTGGACCTTTTTTTCCCACAAGTGTCAGTGGTGCCTCCCATCCTGGCAAGGGCCTCTGCAGAGATGTCTGCCTCTGCAGCCATGGCCAGGGACAGGCCCCATTTCCCCAGTCCACTGTCAAGTGTTCCAGCTCTGTGGTATCGGAGGGCACAGCCCTGCTCAGCCCTTTTTGGGGGGCCTTTGTGGGTTTGATTTTCACCCCTGACTGGGAGCTGGAGCAGGGCCCTGCCAAGCCTGGGGAACCTGTGGCAGATGGTCATGGCCAAGGGATCAAACCAGCCCTTCCTTGCTCATGGCAAGGCAGGACTGAGCCTTCCCTAACAGCTCTCCTGAGCTCACACTACTCACATCTTCTGACCGCTGTGCATGGAGCTTCATCTGGACCATGAGATGTCCCTCAAGGGCTGACAAATGTCCAGAGAAGGAACCACCATGATCATACAAGAGAAGGAAGTGCTGCAGCTGATGAAGTGATGAAGCCATGACAGATGGCATAGCCCACCAAACCAGGCCCTTTTGGTGACATTGGCAGAGGCTCCTGGTGGCATTTGGACTCTTGTTGTACTTGGTTCACACTAGAGTAGCTCTCACCTGGCTGTGGGCTTCCTCTTTGTGGCACCACTGGGAAATACAAGCCTGACCTCTCTGATGTCAGGAGTGTTCAGGACCCGTTTTGATGAAGCCTGAACCCCCAGCTTGGTGTTCAGGTCCCACCCTGCACTCAGCAGGAGATCCCGGTACACACCTTCCTGTGGTGCTCCTTCCCATCCTGAGCAGCTCTGCCATGCTCTACAGAGGAAAAAACAAAGTCCCAAGCCAAGCCTGGAGAGCCCAATTGACTTGTTAAGGAATTTCCAGGCACAAAAAAGAGCTGTCAGGGGATTTTCTGGAAGGAGAAGGTCAAGAGCAGAACAATTCCTGTGAGTGGTGGCAGGAGGGGAAGAGGCAGAGCGAGGCCTGAGCCACCTCCCTGTGAAAGCTAATGTGGTGCTTCAGAGCCCTGGGGTATGATGTATCACTGCAGAGAGAAGAGAGGCCACTGCAAGTCTCTTCCCAGAACACGTTGGCTGCAGAAACCCTTCCAGTGTACAGAAAGAGGCCTGGCATTTGGTGTGGGGTGACTTTGGACAGACGGACATCCCTCTTGGAGGAGAGACACATTTTCCTATAGGAGAGGATATCCATGTGTTTGTAAAGGAAGGCTTTCAAAGGCACAGCCAATCACTTCTGAGGTTCATTTTCCTTTCTTTGACCTCTGAAGGAGGAATCTCATCCTCATGTCAGGCTAGATGGGCAGGGGGAGAGTCTGTGGGAGCTTGTTTTTTTTTCCTATGGAAAGCAGTTGACAATTTGAAGGTCACAGCCTTGCTCAGCCCAGATAGTACTTTGTGAAATGCTTTATGTTGATTGAATGCTGCTCTAAATTTTTGCCCAAGTCCTCTCATTTATTGAAGCTGTCAGTGAAGTTTTGTTGTTGTTTTGATTTCTTGTGATTATCTTGTCAATATTTCACCCCGTGTCTGATTCAGAGTTCTTAAATACGTAAGAGATGCCTCAAAATTTTTTGGGGCCTCACACAAGGCAGGACTGACCCTTCTCCAAAAGCTATACTGACCTCCTACCACTTGCCTCTCTTGAACTCTGTACATTCAGCCTCATCTCTGCTTGTGTCAGTGTCATGATTTAGGAATGGAACTTCTTAATTCAGTGCCCCCAACAAGACTGTTCCAAATCACACATCACTCTCTAACTTCCGCTTCCTCTAACCCTTCTTGCTGAAGTGGGATGGAGTGGAGAATTAGAGGCACAAAAAGTGAAGATCATGGTTTGAGAGAAGAACAATTTACTGGAAACAGCAATGAGATAAGAAAATTAACAGCAAGAGTATTAATAGCAAAATGTATATGACCATCCTTTGATCCAGTTGCCAAGGCTGGAATCTCTAGCAACAATCATTAATTCACTGGTATGAACTAACTCTAGGGACACTTGCACTGAAACCCATCAATATGATCAGGTGCTATGGAAACCAATATAAAACCTATTGCTAAGGATGCTTGTCATGGACACTTGCACTGCGACACATTGCTGCATCAACAGCTGCCATGGCAACAAGCACTTGTTGTGATGGTGGGTCACCATGGCAATCTGTACTAAGGCCTGCTGCTGGGGACTGTTGTCATAGACACTTGAACTGAGATCCATTGCTAGGGTCAGTTGCCATGGGTTGTGGTTTGGAATGTTGGCTAAAAGCCAGGTACTCACAACACCTGCTTATTCGCTCTCCCCCACCACCACACCGGGTAGAGAAGAGCGAAGGGGGAAAAAACTAATAAAAAGAGTTCAGTGAGTTGAGATAAGTTGAGATAAGGGGAGGAAAACACTTGATAGACAAAACAGGCACAACTTAAATAATCAAGTGAATTTATTACTAATAAAGTCAGAGGAGGAGAATGAGAAATAGATTACAACTCTCAAAGACACCGATCTTCTCCAACTCCATCCGCTTCCCACATACAACAAAGCAGCAGAACAAAAACAGGGTGTGGGGTTGGTCAGTTCATCACCAGATCCTCTGTGAAGTGAGGGAAGAGATTCCTTCCCTTGCGTTGCCGTGGGGTCCCTCCACGGGAGACAGTTCTGTGTGAACTTCTCCGGCGTGGTTCACTCTCACGAGCAGCAGTCCCACACATCTGCTGCATTGTGAGTCCCCCCACGGGCAGACAGTGGTCCCAAAACTGCTGCACCGTGGGCTCTCTTGTTTACTGGGTACAGTCAGAAGGCACGGCTGTTCCATCTCAGGAGCAAAGCCTCTCTCTCCATGGGTCTCCTGCTGGACACAGCCCCTTCCCGTGTCCGCCCGCGTGGTGGGGACCTCCCTCCTCCACGGGCTGTGGCTGGATCTCTGCACCCTCTGTGGACCCCATGGGCTGCAGGGGGACAGCCTGCTCCACCATGGTCACCATGGGCTGCAGGGGACAGCCTGCTCCACCATGCTCGTCACCATGGCCTGCAAAGGAATCCCAGCTCTGGCGCCTGGAGCAGCTCCTCCCCCTCCTGCACTGACCTTGGTGTCTGCATCTTTCACATATTTCTCAGCCTCCTCCACGGGCAAAACTACTCTGAGTGCCCCTTGTTTTGATTTCTTCTTAAATATGTTCTCACAGAGGCGTAACCACTATCTTTAATTGGCCCAGATTTGGTCAGTGGCATGTCCATCATCCTCAGAGCCAACAGCAATTGGCTCTGCTGGACATGGTAGAAGCCTGCAGAAGCTTCTCACAGGCACCATCTTTTTTGGCCCCCCCACCTCCAAAAACTGGGTTAAGTAAAACCAACACACCATGGTAATCATAATCATAGTAATCACAGACTGCTGTTGCTAGGCACTGTTGCTATACTTGCACTGATACAGTTTACTTTCAATGGGTGCCATAACACTGATCATAAGTTCCCACTGTTACAGTCAGTCGTCATAACAACTTCTGTAAAGACCCATTGTTATGGCTAGCTGCCATGTCACCGATTTCGAGTGCCTGTTGGTAAGGCAGGTTGCCATGACAACCATCAGAAGACCTATTGCTAGTGTTTGATGCCATGATAACCTGCATGGACACCTGTTGTTGGGGTCTTCTATGACATCTAGAAAGCCCATTTCTAGGGACCATGCCAGGGACACATGCATGAGCTGGTTGTCATGGAAACCACCCTAAAGTCCTTTTGGCATGTTGGTTGCCTTGGCAACCATCATATGGACCCCCCTCCCCTCTAGAGTCAGATGCCACTACAACCATCCAAAGGTCCCACTGCTAAGGATGATTGTCACAGCAAACATGATGAGGACCTATTTTTAGGTTTAACTCAACGCCAGCCTGCAATGTGACCCTTGCCCAAGTTCAAGTCCTAAAGCAGACAAAATATGGACACACTGTGATGCTTGATTGCCACGGAAACTTGCACTAGGACCATTGCTAGAGATTGGGGCCATGGGAAATAGACATCAGTTGCTACGGGCTTGTGCTTTGAAACTTTGGATGTGGGGTCCACAAATAAGCAGGGTTCAAGATGGTGAAAGGAGGGGGTAGGACAGCAGCAGAGAAAAGATCCAGAATCTGACGAGAGCATTCAGTTTCTGCATCAAAAGACATCTGGAATGCTCAAGGAAGCAGCTAAAGGGGCAAAGGTGGTCAAGCAGAGCTATCGGGAGATGTGTAGTGGGGGAAAGAGGATGAAACCCACCACAATGTCTCTTACTTTTCTGTATATTAATTAATTCACCAAGGTGATCTAGAGCGTCCACAACAGGATCTCCTGTGTCTTTCCTGGGAAACTGGAAAAGAAAGAAACATTTCAGCACCTGCACTGCCTTGCCTACAACTCTCAGCCTTCTCCTGCCTGCCACTCCATTGCTTGCTCTGTTTCCCCCTCACTGGTACAGCCTTGCCTTCCCTAACTATCTTGACTAGCCTAGAATTGCCTAAACTTTGACTGCATTGCCTTGCCTACGCAGAAGGCAACCCAAAGGAAGGGAATGGTGGGCAAGGCATGGGAAGGAGATGTAGGCAAAGGAAGGGAAAAGCAATAGTAGGCTGAGCAAAGCTAGGCAATGCCACTGAAGGAAAGGCAAGGCCAAATGATTCCAAGTACCTTTCCTTGGGAAGCATAGGACATAGTTCCAGTGTTGGTGGAACTAATGATAAGGTATCATGGTGGGGCAAACTCCAGCAAGATATTTCTGTCCTGGCCCCTTCTGTGTAAGAGCAATTGTTGGATGTATTCAGTGCTGGAGGTGGTATGTAACTTTGGCTTAGTAAATTCCTGAACAAAAATGTCAATGTATCTTCATGGGAATGAAAGCATGTAGCCCCATTTTTGGTGGTGCAGAGAAGAAGCTGCCTAATGGAGGTAAAGGGTGGCAGCAGCTTTCTGTCCTGGCATATTTGGTGTGGAAGCATTTGCTTGACTTGTACAACTGTGGATTGGTATCCATATATTGAAGGTGGTCTCCAGAAAGATTCAATTCTGGCATGTCGTTTCCAGCTTTTAGAGGTGGTCTTCTGGAATTTTTGGCAGTACATTTATTATGGGCAAGATAAGCAGTTCTGCTCAGTCTTGATGTGCAGCTGATCTAGTGCTCTTAGGAGGGAATGCTCAGTAGCAGTGTTCTGGCACCTTTGTATAGGATCAGCTCCTAGATGTTTTCTGTTTTGGAAGAGGGGATGTTCTTTCTTTGGAGATGGGTTTACAGTTCCTCTCTTTGGCAAAGAAACCAATTTTGGATGCACACACTAGATGGTCTTGGTGAATTTAATTGCTTTCCCTAGCCTGCAGTTCTGTGGACTAGAGCTGTTGAACTGTTGCAGTGGGAATGCAAACCTCATGCCAAACTATTGAGCTTTTTGTCCTGGTTTCTTCAGTGTGTGAGCAGTCTCTGGTGCTGTTCTGTTTGGATCCTGACTGTGTGAGATGGAAGGCTTAAGATGGTGACTAGAGCTGAGAAGGAAAGAGCCGATAGCAAGGTGAGTGGTTGGTAGTTTGATGGGTGCAGTTGAAGTTGTAGGCAGCAAGAGCTTTCTCAGCTGGCATTTTTGTGAGCTCTGTTTTTGCCAGGTTTGGGGGCAGACTCTGCGAGAGTGAAAGGATTTGTTAAGGGCAAAGGAGTGCGTGTTGCCGTTTGAGCGTGGTGCAAATGAAAGTTTGTGATCGGAAGGGGGAGATCAGGGCAATCTTTTTGTCCTGACACAGAGAGCAGGAACGTTTGCAGCTTGGCTCTGCACTTGGGATGGTTTCGAGCTGGGCTCGGTGCGTTTGGTTGTTTCAGAAGTCGACATTGCCATCGAGTGGTGATTTTGATGAGCGCTGCAAACGCTCCGGTAAAAGCCAAGCGCTTTTCTGGCCCGGCCCCATTCGTGTGCGAGCAGTTCGTGCGAGAGCTCCGTGTGGATGCTGGCTCTTGGAGACTGATAGAGTGTGATCCTGCATCTGGCTGGGAAGGAAGAAGAATAGTTCCATTGTTGGCTGTGCAGTTTATATGATGCAAAAGAAAAGGCAATTCCATCATAGCTTCTTCCTTTTCAACCTTTTCTGTGCAATCTGCTGCTCAACCCCCTGAACTACATTAAACTCCCTGCACACATGCACTTTCTCTCAAGTTCTGTTTACCACCTTGCCCTCTCACTCAGGCAGATGTCAACCCTCTTCAAAACATCCATCTGCTACTCCCAAAGAAAAAGGCCAGTATTGGTTTTTCATACCACCACCACGCCCCAACTACCTGATCGACTTCTCGCACAGCGTCAAGTGCCAATCACGTTGCCAGAAGTAAGCCCCTATAACGGCCTCACAAACAGCCAAAAAAGATAAGTAGTCAGGACAAGCGACCTTTCCACTCAAGAACTAGCCATACATAATCTCTAGCAAAACACTCACAAACTAAAATTGCCCCACGAGAAGCTGAGACATACAACAATACATTCAAAATCACCCCATATCACCGTATCCAATGCACAAAGTATTCACGTCTAGCACACGGCTATCTGTGACAAACTAACCCGTGCAGCAGCAGACATATCACCCCGTTCAAACCAAGTGGCCTAGCAGCAAGAAAAAAGAGTGCTGGGCTGCACTTGGCACATGTAAGCCACCATCAAACTCAGTGCTAAAAAAAGAACTACTGCCTGATCCCAACCTTTTCTCTGCTGCATCTACCTCGTGTGCCCTGAAAGGCAGTCTTTTAATAATAGACACACAAGACATGGTTAAACAAACCAAGAGAGAGCATAAAAAGAAGAGAGTTTTAACATCGGAATATAATAAATGGGATCCCAGTTCCGTGGCAAAACAACTTGAATGGCAGAAAATGCAACACCAAGATAAAAGTACATGCCTAAAAACGAAGCGTAACAAGTTTCTATAGGATTACAGGAAAATTAAACATATCTGAAATCTAGAGATATCCCCACAACACCCGACAAAACCTCTAACACAATGCAAAAGATAAGATGTCCCCCTCACCAAAATATAACTAAACCGAATCCCAAAAAACGCCACAACTACACACCCCCAAGGAAATCGCAATGTCCAGAAACCCCCAGAACTTAAACCACAAGAATCGAATTCCACAAAAACGAACAGAGGACTAATACACACAAAAAGAAAAAAAAGGAGCCACTCCAGGAAGAAGCACTCCGGGTTTAAGGCAAAAAAGCACACGAAGGCAGAACAGCTGACAACCAGCAATCTCCTCCCTCAAAAGAGATGATTTGGGTCACCACGAACAAACAATAATAGCCAACAAGCAGAACAACTACAACAAACCAACAATCACACGACACTGCAGAATATCCAGTGCTTCAGGGAATACAAGCCCACCATAAAGGCTAAACAAGCGGCAGTACACAGACAAAGACTGAATGCATGGACGCCGGTAACGACAAAACGGCAAAGAAAATGGCAAAAGCACAACCAAATCAATACAACAGAAAGAAACCACATCAACCCCATCCCGCAATTCTCTAAGTGCCTCTCACATCGAGGCCCAAGCTAAGAGCGATTACCTAGCCCCTCACACAGCCACGCGCCTGAAAAAAAGAGGAAAGAGGCAGCAGCACACAAGTAACACAGTCCCAATCTGAATGCTCCCCAATCAAACGCAACATGAGCTCAAGCTTAATACGAAACCACTACCCTAAAGGCAACAGACAGTGTCCAGTCTGCCGCCCCAGCCCACTCCACACTCAAAAACCAATCTAATGCAAACAGAAGACATGACACTAGAGACCTGCAAACACCAAGCACACCGCGATGGTAAAGCCGGCTGTCGTACTAAAATCGAAAAATATATGGTTAACCCACAATGTCATGAGCATACATATTCGCTTCTCCAAACAGTGGCAAATAGCTTCTAAAAATTAAACACATCAAACACACACACACTCACCAAAGATCCACAACAGGCAAGGAGAATGCGCAATAAACCAATAGCACCCACTGCATAAAAATACTAGCCCGACAAACCAGACCACTGGGCAACCTGCATTTCCAATCCACTTCTCAGCATCTCCACAACCATTACATTCTGTATATCCGTCAGTAAACTGCAAACCAATAGAAAACAAGAAACGTTTAAAATCACAACTACGACCTTCTAGACAGAAAAAGCTAGGGAATCACTGAGAAAACAAATAAAACCAAGGAACAAAGACGGACTAGCCCCAACCTCTGAGCTGGAAAGGTGCGAAAACATTCTATCTGTACCACCTTCATAGGGGCAGGCACTCTATCCATTTATAAACAACTGCACAGCAGACCCATCCTGATCACATAAAGGTGCCAGACACATTTCCTTCTCAAACTCCGAACGCTGTTGCAAAGTGCAAATACAAGCCTTAGCAAGGACACAACACAGGTCGAAGGCGGAAAACTCTTTGCACAGAGGAAAGTACTGCCAGAGACAGACACATGTTCCAGTAGCCGCCATTACCACTTCTTATCCCTAGACTGTCAGGCGGGTTGAAAATTCAAAGTAAACAAGAGCAAAGAACTTTTGAGAAAGACTTTACTTTTCCTGTGTACTTCACTGAGTGAGATATAACAGAGACATTTGGATGACTCAGAGAAAGCGAAAGAAGCACATTTTATAACCTCAGACTGAAAAACGTGCACACCACATGGAGAGCAATAACGCAGCTTTCACAACCTGTGGAATGGCGCAAAGTATCGGCAGCCGAATCCGCACCATTGGTAGGAGTTTTCAGTTCTGATTACAGCATCCAGTTTAAACGCAAGAGAAACAGCAGCCAAGCACTGGGCTTAGTGTGTGACCACATACCAGACTGCAAGAGCAGACTGGCTGCCCCACTTACTGAGCACGCCTGCCAAGAGTTTTCATATAGCAATGGTATAATGGATAACGAGCTCCAAAGGGTATATACTGCGCACTGCTCATAACAGATTCCTTCTTATCAGCCCTCTGTGGGAAAACATATCTACTCCGGATTTCAACGCTGAGACGCAGAGAAACTAGATGTTAGATGCAGGCAGAAAAGGGAAAGGCGGGAGCAGAGACGCAGAGCGTCTGGGCTGGACCAGGATAGTGTCAGAATGAGCTTTCGAGAAGTGCAATGCGAGATGTTCTTATCGTGAAGCACTACAAGCACATACTCCATGGTAGGAAACGCCTCGTATTGATGCAAGATTGCTATCTTCGTGGGAGCTCTTGATGCTCTGGCATTTTGCCAGGTTACAGGCCAAAAAGGGGGCAAACTTAGCAACCTTCCTTATATCTTCGGGGATGCATCCTTCATTACGACGATCGCTGTGCTTGAAGTACTCTGCAATATTTGAGGCATCGAAAGCAGCAGGTGCATTTCTTAGAAGCTTTATCCCTGGATGCTCCCTTGTTTGTGGACAGGCTGTGGGTCAGGCATTTTGGCAAAGTCCGTGAAATGCAAAAGACGAGGAGGGTCTCTAGGAATCTTTCTATCCAGATGACTTTTCTATGTTTTTTTCTAGCTGCTTGCAGTGTGGTTCACCTGAAGCACAAAAAGAAGAGCGGTACAACCTTAAAAGACATTTGACTCCTATGACTATCTTTCTACTTGGAGCTGGTACGCCTTCTGGCATTATATAACCCAAACAACTAAGAGCTACGATAAAGAAGAGAATATCTTAGGAACGAGCGCTTTACTATGTCTGTCCTTTGTCGTGGAGATACTACGCGCCTCACATCTGAAACAGAGTGAATATGCAAAGAGAACAAAAGTACTTTGGTAACAACTTGTGCTCAGAAGCTCATAGATTCTGAAGCCTAAGAATACCTAAGAGATGTTGAGGTCCTCATACGCGCAGAGCCTCCATTTGACATTAGTTAAACCAAGCCTAACACACAAGGCAGGGAGTAACCCTTAGCAAAATACATCTAATTCGTGATATAAGACTTTAGCTGATACTGTGGGTGCTATCATCTTCTGGTATATTCTGCATAATAAAGTCATATAACTTTGAAGTGCCTTTCTAATTGACGATGATATAAACGTTCGTACAATATACTAAGCTGCCGCGACACTCCACGAGACTCGAGGAGTGAAGATAGGGTTTCTTTTGTACATCGATCTGAGCTAGACGTATGTGATCTTTTGGAATGCTCTGCCTTCTGAATTTCTGGGGCAAGCATAAAGAGCATTAAAACAGTGTAGAGCTACCCGTTTCAGCAACGTGAACTATGAAATTAATCGGTGCTACTCATGAGGCGGACTTAAATGCTTGCCGACCTCAAAGCCTCGAAGCGTGGGAATGGTTCTCGTCTTTCCCGCCAGATTTTGTGCCATAACAATGTGAAGGTATGCCAGTACTGAACGGCTGAAGCAGAATGAGAGCGTTCCTCTCTAGATCTGGCTGGCCTCAGCTGTGGCCAGACGAAACTGCTGCTGCAAACGTTCTTGTCATGAAGGCTGCAGAAGTGAACTCCTGTGATGATATATATTTAGTGGGGAAAAGAAGGAATGTAGTCTTAGTATGCTGTTGGCAATTTAAGTGCAGCTAGAAGGAACTGGTTTTTTAGGAAGGTCTCTGTCCTGACAACAACTCTCTGGGGGCTATAGAATACTTGACCATATCACACATGTGCATGGTGAAGAATCAGCTATCACAGGAAGAGGATAGTCAGTGAATGCTCTTCTGTACGGGCACACCTCTAGTCTGAACTGACAGCTGGAATTGATGTGTTTAGAGATGAGCTGTGCCAAACCTTAAAGGAATGTGAAGGATGTTAGTTTATATTATTGGAAGGAAAGTGCCATCGAACTAATCTGTTTCAGTATACTGTCTTAGAGACTGCAAAGGGATATG
>VKON01003655.1:38766-51855 GCA_009741485.1 Malurus cyaneus samueli | reverse complement strand
AAATTGGTTTCTTTGCCAAAGAGAGGAACTGTAAACCCATCTCCAAAGAAAGAACATGCCCCTCATTCCAAACAGAAAACAATCTAGGAGCTGATCCTATACAAAGGTGCCAGAACACTGCTACTGAGCATTCCTCCTAAGAGCACTAGATCAGCTGCACATCAAAACTGAGCCAAACATGCTTTCTTTGCCCATAATCAAATGTAAACTCAAAAATTCCAGAAGACCACCTCTAAAAAGCTGGAAACGACATGCCTCCAGAATTGAATCTTTCTGGAGACCACCTTCAATATATGGATACCAATCCACAGTTGTACAAGTCAGCAAATGCTTTCCACACCAAATAGCCAGGACAGAAAGCGCTGCCCCTTCCTTTAGGCAGTTTTCTCTGCACCACGCAAACAATGGGGCTACATGCTTTCATTCCCATGAAGAAACATTGACCATTGTTTGTTCAGGGAATTTACTAAGCCCAAAGTACAATACACCGCCAGCACGATACATCCAACAATTGCCTTACCACAGAAGAGGGCCAGGACAGAAAAATCTTGCCGGAGTTGCCCCACACATGAGTACCATTATATATGTTCCACCAACACTGGAGACTAGTCCTATGCTTTCCAAGGAAAGGTACTTGGAACATTTGGCGTGCCTTTCCTTCAGTGGCATTGCCGTGCTTGCTCAGCCTAACAATTGCTTTGCCTTCCTTGCCTACCTCTCTTCCCTGCCTTGCCCCAACCATTCCCTTTGGATGCACACACTAGATGGTCTTGGTGAATTTAATTGCTTTCCCTAGCCTGCAGTTCTGTGGACTAGAGCTGTTGAACTGTTGCAGTGGGAATGCAAAGCTCATGCCAAACTATTGAGCTTTTTGTCCTGGTTTCTTCAGTGTGTGAGCAGTCTCTGGTGCTGTTCTGTTTGGATCCTGACTGTGTGAGATGGAAGGCTTAAGATGGTGACTAGAGCTGAGAAGGAAAGAGCCAATAGCAAGGTGAGTGGTTGGTAGTTTGATGGGTGCAGTTGAAGTTGTAGGCAGCAAGATCTTTCTCAGCTGGCACTTTTGTGAGCTCTGTTTTTGCCAGGTTTGGGGGCAGACTCTGCGAGAGTGAAAGGATTTGTTAAGGGCAAAGGAGTGAGTGTTGCCGTTTGAGCGTGGTGCAAATGAAAGTTTGTGATCGGAAGGGGGAGATCAGGGCAATCTTTTTGTCCTGACACAGAGAGCAGAAACGTTTGCAGCTTGGCTCTGCCCTTGGGATGGTTTCGAGCTGGGCTTGGTGCGTTTGGTTGTTTCGGAAGTCGACATTGCCATCGAGTGGTGATTTTGATGAGCGCCGCAAACGCTCCGGTAAAAGCCAAGCGCTTTTCTGGCCCGGCCCCATTCGTGTGCGAGCAGTTCGTGCGAGAGCTCCATGGTGGATCCTGGCTCTTGGAGACTGACAGAATATGATCCTGCATCTAGCTGGAAAAGAAGAAGAATTATATCACTGTGGGCTGTGCAATTTATATGATGCAAAAGAAAAGTGAATTCTAGTGCAGCCTCTTTCTTTTAGAACTTTTCATGCGGGACCAGGGGCTGAATGTTTCTAGTTTTGTAACTGACGTCTGTCAGACTGAAAGTGCATGAGGGTTCATACAGCTGAGTGCACAGACCTGTGTGTGCTGCACTTTCTAAGGTGCAAGGGGAAGGGGAAAGCCAGTGCTTGCTTTTTGTTCTAGGAACTTTGGTATGGCAGCTGGACAGAATAAGTTTTGAAGCAAGTGGGAAGGAATGTGATGGGACATATGGCTGAGCAGTAAAGTGCATAACTCCAGGGCAGGTGTTGCATTTCACAGGATATGAGTTCGGTGTAGAGACAGCAAGAGCTTATGGTGAGGAAACTTCTTGTGACCAATATTTACACTTGATACAGTTAGTTTGGGTTCAGGAGCTCTGAAAAATTGAAAGAATGTGACAGTAAATTTAGGTGGAAAGAAAAACTCATAGACTGGCTTTGCATGCTGTTGATAGCATTCAAAGTGAAATTCAAATCCAGTCTATTGTTTCCTGATGAAAATGATGGACCTGGCCTCAGTGAGAGAGAGCAAAAACATAAAAATGCATGCAGTTAAACAAAGAAGCATAATACCAGTGTGTGTTGTGCAGTTTAAAGCTGAATAAGAGAAAAAGATACCCAGCATGGCCTCTTCTAGGATGTTTGGTTAAAGGTTTTTTTGCTGGGCACTGCCAGCGCTCATCAAAATCACCACTCGATGGCGATGTCGACCTGCAAAAAAACCAAACGCACCGAGCCCAGCTCGAAACCATCCCAAAGGTAGAGCCAAGTTGCAAACGTCCCTGCTCTGAAATCAACTGTGTCAGGACAAAAAGATTGCCCTGATCTTCCCCTTCCAAGCACAAGCTCTCATTTGCACCACGCTCAAACGGCAACACACACTCCTTTGTCCTTAACAAATCCTTTCACTCTCGCAGAGTCTGCCCCCAAACTTGAAAACACCTGGAAAAAACAGAGCTCACAAAAGTGCCAGCTGAGAAAGCTCTTGCTGCCTACAACTTCAACTGCACCCATCGAACTACCAACCACTCACCTTGCTATCGGCTCTTTCCTTCTCAGCTCTAGTCACCATCTTAAGCCTTCCATCTCACACAGTCAGGATCCAAACAGAACAGCACCAGAGACTGCTCACACACTGAAGAAACCAGGACAAAAAGCTCAATAGTTTGGCATGAGCTTTGCATTCCCACTGCAACAGTCCAACAGCTCTAACCCAGAGAACTGCCTATTGGCAAAAGCCTTTACATTCACCAAGACCATCTAGTGTGTGCATCCAAACTTGCTTTCTTTGCCCAAGGGAGGAACTATAGCCCCATCTCCAAAGAAATGGCATCCCCTCCTCCAAAATACAAAACATCCCTGGACTGAACCCATACCAAGGTGCACAACTGTTTATAGCACAGGGCTTAGATATCTGCACAAAACTGAGCAGAGCTGCTTACCTTGCTTAAAAGACCTGTGCTTACACAATTTCAGAAGGCGACCTTTGAGAAGTGGAAACCACTTTTTCAGGAGACCCACCTTCCAAAGATGGATACCAACTTCATATTTGTACAAATTGAGGCAGTGCTTCCACACCAAATGTGCCAGGATAGAAAGACACTGTTGCACTTGACATTCCCTAGTGTGTCAGGGACCTAAGTCATGTCTAAGGCCCTGCCTTATTTGTCCTTCTCTTGCAAGAGACAAGATAATTAAGACCAGACAATGAAAGAAACATTTTTATTTAACTCGACCCTTAAGAGAAACAACTGATAGAAAGTTAACTTGTGGAAGAAGAACAATGCAAAATGGAGCTGTTGTTAGCATTGAGGTGGTATCACGAGCCAATGTGGCCCCATCTCATGCTCTGACCACACATGAGATGATGTCATAACATGAAAAATTCCACTCCAAGAGGAAATGCTGGTACACACAGATGGGCCAGTAGTCACCTGGGCCTGAGCGCTGGTAGCCACACACAAACAGGAATGCACAGGAGGCAGTTACAGTGAAAATTAAGTGGTGCATAAGGAAAGAGAAAACCAGGCACAAGGGATCCATCAGACTACATGAGCTCGTGAGTCAGGAGGACACAGCCTAAGTAGGGAACCCATGACATGCACAAGTATCAAATAGGCACGTGGGGAAAACCCAATAGAGACAAATAGCAAACTGCATGGTTCACTGATGAGGCAGGGACTCAAAGGGGAAACTGAGTTGGAGAGCTGAAGGACTCAATCCAGGTACAAAAACATGATTGGTAGTTGAGGTGGAAGGAGGCAGCAGTCAGCTGAATTAATTGCAGTTTGGTAAGCCATAGATGCAACACTGCCCAATGTTATTTGGTATCTGTACACAGATTCCTGAAGAGCTAGGTGAGTGCATGCAATAACTTGGCAAACACTAAAACCACATGGGGAAGGTACTGCTGGGTTAAGATATGGAATCTCTTACAAGAACAAGAAGTACGAGAAGTCTATGTCATGCTCACAGTGTGGAAGAAGATGAAACAAAAAGGTGGGATGAACAAGTAGATCAGTTGGAGCATGTCAGTAGGGTGGATACTGATCCACCTCAAGCAGACATACAGATGTTAGCCATATGGGCACATGAGGAACTGGTCATGTGGTCACAACACTGCAGTAGCGTGGGTCAGACAACAAAGCATACATAGCCAGGCCATGTACTAAGCACCATGTTAGACCTGTGGTGTGTCTCCCACTGCAGGTAAAAAGAGTATAGGTACAACCTGTGGTGTATGTCTCCCACTGCCAGTGTAACTAACACCACTGTTAGTACCTGTGGTGTATGTCTCCCACTGCCAGTGTAACTAACAGCACTGTTAGTACTGTGGTGTATGTCTCCCACTGCCAGTGTAACTAACAGCACTGTTAGTAGTTGTGTGTATGTCTCCCACTGCCAGTGTAACTAACACACTGTTAGTACCTGTGGTGTATGTCTCCCACTGCCAGTGTAACTAACAGCACTGTTAGTACCTGTGGTGTATGTCTCCCACTGCCAGTGTAACTAACACCACTGTTAGTAGCTGTGGTGTATGTCTCCCACTGCCAGTGTAACTAACACCACTGTTAGTACCTGTGGTGTATGTCTCCCACTGCAGAGAACAAGGAGTATGGGTACAACCTGTGGGACAAATCAGGAGAGGCAAAGGGTCTGCAGAGGGGTGGCAAATTGATTACATAGGTCCTCTCTTTGAACATAGGTGACAGTGATGTGTTTGCAGTTGATACCTTTTCTAGTGTTAGAGTAGCTGTCCCAAGAAGATATAGCAACAGCTACACAACAAACCGCTGTTTAGATGCTGTTGAACTGCACTGTGGGACACCTGTAAAAATACAATCAGATAATGGATCACATTTCAAAGAGCACCAGGTGAAAGCTTGGGCAGAGGACCAGGGAGTAAATTGGGTTTGGCATTTACCATACTATCCACAAGGAGCTGGCCTTGTTGAGCATCTAAATGGACTACTAAAACAATAATTAAGGTGCCTGGGAGACAGCTCCTAAGAAAAATGGGTTGACCATTTTTCTGACACAATATGGATATTAAATAATTGTATTGTGGCTGGAACACAAAGCCCATTGCTGTGTATGAAGGGCCCAAGCACACAGCCTGTTAGGTTCCTTGTCACATCAGGAACATAAACCAATGATCAAACATATCAAGCCCAAGCAGAAAATAGGTATCTCCCTGTTACAGAGAAAACCACACTCATATTCCACCCAGAAGAAATGCAATAGGTTAAAACTGACTTTGTGATTAGAGCACCAGAGAACCAATAGGTGTGTTTATACTTTGCTTTTATCCCAGCTTTAATAGCAAGAGTATTTATAGCATTAAATCATGTGTACACCCAGAGCTTAAGGGGCCATTCACTTTAGGCATTCAAAACACTGCTTCTACTCGTATGCTCCCTAATAGAACTATAGGATAAATCTTTTTGGGTTATGCCCTCCTTAACCATTCAAGGTCCAAAACAGTTCCACTGTTGCCAGACTATGGTATCCACCCCAACTGCCAGACTAGGTGCCAAACTCTGGTATCCACCCTCCATGGGACTCTGTCCTATGGCTGCTGATGTGATAGCAGCAGAAGGGAACCAGGCAGTCACTATTGCCCTTCCAAGGGAACAGCACTGGCGCTGAGTACCTGCTCAGCACTTATGTCAGCATCAGTACGGGGTAGGAGAGGGACAAGGTGGGGAGATGACTGCTCTTCTGTTTATGCTTGAACAGATACCTGCAACTCATATCCCCCTGGAACAAAACATGTGGGTGACGCTGGCTAAGGTAACCGGACAAGATCCCCTTTTGCCTTAGCACTGCCGCGCCTCAAACGCATTCACTATGCATCTGATCTGCATCTCCCTCACCATTCTGGAGGTGTAACAGTTACATAACAGCACTCCTGTGTTTGCAGCCTGTCCAGCTACCCGAGTGTGGCAACAATTGTCTCCTCTCCAGAAAATTGCCTTTTTTACCTCCCCAGGAGATGTGGATTTTCAGCACGCAGAATGCAGATAGTTGTAACACCTTGAAAACGATCAGCACAAGGAATACCCCCATAGCTTCGTGGGTCGCTGTCACAATACTGTGGTATCAAAATGCTTCCCACTGGTGTGATTCAACGGCAGCACAACAAAGCTGGAGTTTTAGTACACATATGTAAATCCCACAGCGTATTTTCTTAATCTGTGAAGACTGAGCATAGGCTGGAGTGCCTCTGGCAATTAAAGGTGGGGCATCCACTTTGGGAAAACTAACCCTCTTATCTCCAGGTGTAACAATTTCAGTATGGATCCAACAAAACTGAACTCAGCACCGCCATAGTCACAGCATACATGCTTTTACTCCTGCCTGCAAAGATAGAGGCTGAGTTCTGGAATACCGTCAGGATAATCACTGCCTCTTCATTAGCTCCTGGGGTTGTAAGTGCACAAGCCCTCACCAGGCTGAATAAACTTGGTTGTTGATTGGCAAAGTTTAGTAATGTTACCACTATAGCTACATCTGACTTGTTTAATTGATGTAGACAGCAATAGACATGCTATGCTACAAAATCACGCTGCAGTTCATTTTTTGCTTTTAGCACATGAGCATGGGTGCAAAGATTTTGAGAGGTTATGTTGTATGAACTTAAGTGAGCCTTCAAACTCTTCTTTCCCTCCACTGCCTTGCATTGACTTGCTCACTCATTCCCCACCTTGCCTTCCCTGTCCATTTGTCCAGGCTCAGCCTTGCCTTTCCTTGTCCTTCTAGGACTCGCCTTGCCAATCTCTCCCTTGCCTTGCCTTGGCTTTTAAAGTCAACAATTTGCCTTGTCTTGCCCTTGAAGCCCTGCCTTGCTTTTCTTTACCTTCTTTAACCCTGCCCCATCTGGAATTCAAGAGCCCTCTCTTCGTGGCATTTCTTCAACTTGCCTTGCCCTGCCCTGCTCCTCCTAGGACTCTGAAGGCCTTCACGTACCCCCAGCGTCTCAGGAGCATGTCACAGAAGCCCAGACGAAGTCACATGCAGCCAGACACATCTGTCCTGGCAGCTTCTCCTGGCACCATTTCTTGCATATGTTGAACTCTGGACAGGCCATCCACATTTTGCCTTTGGGCTCTCTGACCAGAATGACAGTTCTTTTGCACAGGAGGGAAAGCAGGTAGCACCAGTGTTTTACATGTAGATTAGAGGTGGTGCAGGTGAGACCAAGGACAATGAAATGAGTTTTCCTGGCCACTGTTGTCTACCAGCAATCCTTGAATGTTCTTCTCACCTGCCTTGCCTTGGCAACCTGAGAGTTTCTTTGTCTTGCCCTGCTAACCCTCCACTGCCATGCATTCTCTTGCATGGCCGTCCCCCACCCTCCACCTGCCTACTGATTTCCTCCAGGGCCTTGCCTGGGACTACACCTCATTTGCATTTCCTTATCACGCCTACCCAGTCTTGCACTTCCTTGCCATTTCTGACTATTCCTTTACTTGGCTTTGCTTCCCCTCACCTTGCATTGCCTTGCTGCCCCCTCTGTAGCCTTCCCTCAGCTTCCTCCCCCCCACTGCCTTGTATCGACTTGCTCATCCATCCCCACCTTGACCTTCCTGCCCATCTGTCCAAGTCAAACCTTGTCTTTCTTTCTGCTTCTAGGGCTCTCCTTGCCTTGCCTACCTCTCCCCTGCCTTGCCTTGCCAAGCCACCACTTTTCTTGGCTTGTCCCTAAACACACTCCTTGCCTTGCGTAACCTTACTCACTTCTCCCCCACAGGGAAAGCAATACCCCTTTTCTGCACACATTTCCTGGACTTGCTTTGACTTGCATGTTTTGTATTTTGGAGGGGAGGATGCCATTTCTATTGAGATGAGCTTGGAGTTCCTCTCTTTGGCAAAGAAAACTATTTTAGATATGTATTTTGGGCAGTCTCAGTGAATATAAAGGCTTTTGCTAATAGGCAGTTCTGGACTAGAATGTTGAGCTGTCAGTGGGAGTGCAAACACCAGGCTGTTGAGTGTTTCTTTGTGGCTCTTTTAGTATGTGAGCAGTCTCTGGTGCTGGATTTGACTGGGTGCTGTCTCTGTGAGACTGAAGCCTGAGGATGATACCTAGAGAAGGAAAGTGCTGATAGCAGGGTGCATGCTGGCATTTAGATGGGTGCAGCAGAAGTTGAAGGCAGCAAGGATTTTCTCAGCTGGCACTTTTGTTAGCTCTGTTCTTGCCAGATGATGTGAAGTTTGTGGCCGGACTCTGCAAGAATGAAAAGTATTTCTGAGGGTCAAAGAGTTGGTGTTGGCCATTTGAGTGCAGTGCAAATACGCGTTTGCCCTTGGAAGGGGAAGATCTGGGCAATCTTTTTGTCCTGACACAGTTGATTTGAGAGAGAAGACGTTTACAGCTTGGCTCTGCCCTTTGGGATGGTTTCGAGCTGGGCTTGGTGCGTTTGGTTGTTTCGGAAGTCGACATTGCCATCGAGTGGTGATTTTGATGAGCGCTGCAAACGCTCCGGTAAAAGCCAAACGCTTTTCTGGCCCGGCCCCATTCGTGTGCGAGCAGTTCGTGCAGAGCTCCGTGTGGATCCTGGCTCTTGGAGACTGATAGAGTGTGATCCTGCATCTGGCTGGGAAGGAAGAAGAATAGTTCCATTGTTGGCTGTGCAGTTTATATGATGCAAAAGAAAAGGCAATTCCATCATAGCTTCTTCCTTTTCAACCTTTTCTGTGCGATCATCTGCTCAACCCCCTGAACTACATTAAACTCCCTGCACACATGTACTTTCTCTCAAGCTCTGTTTACCACCTTGCCCTCTCACTCAGGCAGATGTCAACCCTCTTCAAAACATCCATCTGCTGCTCCCAAAGAAAAATGCCAGTATTGGTTTTCATACTCCCTTTGCAGTCTCTAAACTATATGAAACAGATTAGCGATGCGCACTTTCCTTCCAAAATATAAACATAACATCCTCACATTCCTTTAAGGTTTGCACAGCTCATCTCTAAACCAATGCAATTCCAGCTGCAGTTCAGACTGAGAGATGTGCCCCGACAGAAAGCATTCACTGACCTTCCTCCTTCCTGTGATAGCTGATTTTCACCATGCCAGCAGTGTGATATGGTGCAAGTATCTATAGCCCCCAGAGAAGTTGTTGTCAGGACAGAGACCTTCCTAAAATAACCAGTTCCTTCTAGCTGCACTTAAATTGCCAACAGCATACTAAGACTACATTCCTTCTTTCCCCCATATATATATCATCACAGGATTCACTTCTGCAGCTTCCTGACAAACGTGCAGCAGCAGCTCCTGTGCCAAGCTGAGCCAGCCGAGAACGCTCTCACTGCTTCAGCGAGTACCTTGCACTCTTCACATTTTATCACAAAATCTGGGGAAAGAGAGAACCACTTCCCCACGCCTTCAGGCTTGCAGACGGCAAGCATTTAAAGATCCCCCAGAAGCAACCATTAACATAGTTCACTTTGCTAAGGTACTCACTACTTTTAATGTCTTTATGCTGCCAAAATTTCAGAAGGCAGAGCTTCCAAAGAATAATACGTCTGAGCAGAACGCGTTACAAAGGAACACCCTGATCTTCACTCCTTCAGTCTCGGAGAGTGCGGGCAGCTAGATATTGCACAGAAGTAATCATGCCAATAGAAGGCATTTCAAAGGTACATGACTTTAAGCAGGAAAAATGCCAGAAGATAAAGCACCCACAGAAGCAATTATCACAATAGAAGATTTTGCTAAGGTACCCCACTGCCTTTGTGCTCTTAGGCTGGTAAAATGTCAAATGGAGCTCTTAGGCTCCAAAATCTTGAGATTCTTAGGCTTCAGAATCTTGAGCTTCTGAGCACCAAGTGTTACAAAAGTACTTTGTTCTCTTTGCATATTCAGGCTTGCAGATGTGAGCAGCTAGATCTCCCACAAAAGGAATCATAGGAATAGAAGGCTTTCCTAAGATATTCTCCTTTTATCGTAGCTTTAGGTTGGTATAATGCCAGAAGCTACAGCTCCAAGAGAAAGAAGCATAGGAGCAAACATCTTTTTTAAGGTACGCTCTTCTTTTTGTGCTTTCAGGCTAACACACTGCAAGCAGCTAGAAAAAAACATAGGAAGAATCATCGGAATAGAAAGCATTCCTAAGATACCCTCCTCTTTTTGTTCATTTAGACTGCCAAAATGCCTGACGCCAGACCTGCCACAAAAGGGAGCATCCAGGGATAAAGCATTCTAAGAAATGCCCTGCTTTTCATGCCTTCAATATTGCAGAGTTCAAGCAACAGGATCTCAAATAGAAGGAGTCATCCGAATAGAAAAGGTTGCTAAGGTGCTGCCCCTTTTTGTGCCTTTAACCTGGCAAAATGCCAGAAGCTAGAGCTCCCACAGAAGCAATCATCCCAATAGAAGGGTTTCCTCCCATGGAAGTATGTGCTTGTATTCACAGCATAGAACATCGCTGCAGTCCTTCCGAAAGCTCATTGACATACCGAGCCAGCCCAGAACGCTCTTGCTGCTCTCGGTCCTTCCCTTTTTCTGCTGCATCTACCATCTGGTTTCTCTGTGTCTCAGCGTTGAAAGCTGAGTAGAATTGTTTCCACAGAGGGCTGAAAGAAGAATCTGTAGCAGTGCAATTAATACCTTTGAGCTTATCCATAACCATTGCTTATGAAAACTTGGCAGGCGAGTGGCAGCCAGTCTGCTCTTGCAGTCTGGATGTGTCACACACAAGCCCAGTGCTTTGGCTGCTGTTTTCTTTGCTTTAACTATGCTGAACAGAACTGAAACCCACCAATGGCATTCAGCTTTGCCGATTTGCAGAGTGTGAACTGCATGCATCCACAATGTGGTGTGCACGTTTTTTTTGTCAGCTGCAGGTAAAATGTGCTCTTTCCGCTTCTCAGAGTCAAAAATGTCTACGTAGATCTCACTCAGTGAAGTACACAAGGAAAGAAAGTCTTTCTCAAAGTCTTTCTCTGTACTTGAATTTCAACCCAGCCTTACAGTCTAGGAGATAAGAAGGGGTAATGACGAACATGTGTTTGTCCTGGCATACTTTCCTGTGCAAAAGGTCTTCTGCCTGGACCTGTGGTCCTTGCAAGGCTGTAATGTGCACTTTGCAAACAGCGTTCGAGCTGAGAAGGAATGTGCAGAGGGCACAGTGATCAGACTGCGTAATGCAGGTTATAAAGGAAAGAGGCCTGCCCCATGAAGGTGGTACAGATAGAAGTTCGCACAACTTTCAGCTACAAGGTTGGGGCAGCCGTATTGTCCGTGATCCAGTTCTCTGCAGAAGGCTTAGATGAAAGGCTTTGCATTTGGGTTCAGACGACAAGAGGGACAGAATGTAATGGTATGTGGAACTGAGAAGGAAAATGCATTGCCCAGGTGTCTTTCGGCAGAAGCAGTGTGCTGGAGCGCTTCCCTGCCGGGACCGGGTTCTGTGTGTGAAATAGAAGACTATTTGCCTGTTGGAGAAGGAAAACATGACATGTAACCAAAGACAAAGAACGACACCATACACCACCAGGCTTGTGTGCACAGTGTCCAGCCTGCAAGAGGTGAGTGGCTGCCAACTCACATGCCTGCCCAATTCAAGCTAGCAGTCGTAATGGGGACATTCAGGACAGTGACTTATGCTGCTGCCTATTCCTCTTCCAGCCCTCTGTGGAAGTAACGCTCTTAGCTTCCGACGCTGAGACACAGAGAATGCGATGGTGATGCCTGATGATTTTTGCTTTTCCTTTTTACGCTTTCTGTACCCTCCATGCATCCGCCTGTATCCCTTAGCCCATATCTGTATCCTGAAGCCTGATATTCCAGCTTGTTTTAGGATTCTGCTGGCAGAGACCAAACATCCTGAGGAAGGAGTCAGCGGCCCTGTTGCTATCTTAAACCCGAGGCTCGGCCTTGGGTGAAGCCTTCTGTTGGAACATCTTGTGTAAACTGGGCTTTGCTCATCCGGGGGGGGGATTCATTAGAATAGGGGACATTACTCATTGTAAGTTTCGTATTGGGAATCCTAGATAGATATGTAATTCCTGAAACTATAAACTTGTATCCATGCTATTCACAGGTGTGCATTCTGCCATCAAGTTGTGCACCTGGGATCCCAAATACCGAGGTAAAACCCTTTTTATCCCCTTAACCATGTCTGTGTCATTATTAAAAACTGGCCTTTCAAGGCAACAATGGTAGATGCAGCAGAGAAAGGACAGGCAGAGTGCAGCACTGAGTTTGAGGTGGCTTACATGTGGCAAGTGCAGCCCAGCACTTCTTTTTTCTGCTGCAGCCACTTGGTTTGACGGGAGCTGCTGCTGCACGTTTGTCACGAAGCTGCAGAAGTGAAACCTATGATGATACGTGTATGGGGGAAAGAAGGTATGTAGTCTCAGCATTCTCTGGGCAATTTAAGTGCTGCTGAGAGAAGGAACTATTTCAGGAAGGTCTCTGTCCTGACACCAACTTCTCTGGGAGCTATAGCTACTTGCACTATATCACACTGACGCTGTGCGAAAGCGACTGCACAGCAAAAATCTCTGCTTTCGCAGGAAGGAGAAAGGTCAGTGAATGCTTTCTGTCAGGGCACATCTCTCAGTCTGAACTGCAGCTGGAATTGCATCCTTTTAATGGTGAACTGTGTAAATCTTGAGAGAATGTGGGGATGCTATGATATTTATAGTTGAGAAGGAAAGTGCGAATCAGGACTGTGTTTCATCTAGTTTAGAGACTGCAAAGGGACTATGAAGACCAACACTGGCATTTTGTTCTATGACTTATTCTTCGGGAGCAGCAGCTGGATGTTTTGAAGGGGTTTGGCATCTGCCAGAGTTAGACAGTAGGATGGTATATAGAACTTGAGGGAAAGTGCATATGTGCAGGGAGTTTGATGCAGTTCAGGGGGTTGAGCAGATGATCGCACAGAAAAGGTTGAAAAGGAGGAAGCTATGATGGAATTGCCTTTTCTTTTGCATCATATAAACTGCACAGCCAACAATGGAACTATTCTTCTTCCTTCCCAGCCAGATGCAGGATCACACTCTATCAGTCTCCAAGAGCCAG
>VKON01003655.1:19879-38741 GCA_009741485.1 Malurus cyaneus samueli | reverse complement strand
GTTTTGGGATCTCCTCATGTATTTTTGCTGTCTCAGCAGGTCCTTTTAGTGGTGTTCTCATGTTTTATTTTGCTTGTCCTCATAATTTTTGGTTTCTCCTCAGACCTTTCAACCCAAAATGCTCTATTTCCTACCCCATCCCTCAATTTCCCCCTCCAGTTGTGTCCATCCCAAAATCCAACCTCTCACCAGGCAGGAATTCCCAGTCATCCGTCAAATTGTGCCCCTGGACCAAACTGCAGGGCAAAAAACTTGCCTCCACGTTGTCACCTCCATGTCCCCAACCTGCCCCTGCCAGCACGTGCCCAGGGCACCAGAGGTTGGGATCCGCACCCCCTGCAACCAGAATTCTTTTGATTTAGGATCTGTGCCCCTGGAAGTGAAAATTCTGGGATTTTGGGAATTTCAGGATTCTGGGATCCACGATATCCCCCAGAAAGTAGAATTTCAGGAAATTGGGATCTGCACACCCTGGAAGCAGAATTTTGGGAATATTGGGATCCACACACCATTGAAGAGGAATTTTTTGGAATTTTGGGATTTGCTCACCCCCTGGAAACAGAATTTTGGGAATTCTTGTATAACACCCCGGAAGAGGAATTTTGGGATTTTGGGATGAGCCAAAGGTGGTTTGACCCGCAGGAGGGAACACAGGGGAAGTCCAAGGTGACCTTGTTCCGCAGGCAGGAGCTGGTCCAGGACAAAAGTCAGCCACGCATCCCAAATTTTCTTCCGCTCTGGGAAATTGAGGGAAACTGAGTCAGGATCCTGACAGATCCAACATTCACAGGGATCCAGGGGGTGCCAGTACCTTTAGGGGTGGTGGCTAAGGTCACCTCTGTCTCCCCCCAGAGCTCCACATTGGTCCTCCTGGCGATGGGAGTGCAGAAGTTCATTCTGCACTCCCTTAGGATTTGAGATCGGGATTTGGGATGGGATGTTCAATCGGGATGTGGGATCTGGGATGTCCCACCACCAGACTGGCTCCCGTTATGTCCCCAGGATGCTTGGTGACACCATTGCTGGTGCTGGTGGTGGCACTGTGACCTCAATGGGACCTCTGTTGACACCGCATGGGACAGGGGCAGGGAGGGGGCATGGAACATGGAATGGGGGACATGGAAGAGGGCACATGGGGTTGTGAGATTGGTTATGGGGAAGGGGACATGAGGGTGTGTGGACAATGGGATGGACATGAGAATTGAGAAATGGGATGGGGATATGGGGGATCTGGAATAGGGCACTTGAATAGACATTAGGGGATATGGGGGATCAGGATGGGGCACATGGAATGAAGGGACATGGGGGACATGGGGTATGGGGATGGAGGATGTGGGATGGGGCAAGAATAACTGGGATCGACATAGAATGGGGAATGTGGGAGTTGGGACATGGAGTGGAGACTTGGGGATGTGGATTGGAGACAAGGGATAGGGACAAGAGAGATTGGGGACATGGGAAAAACAGGCTGGGACATTGAATGGAGACATGGAATGAGGGACATGGAATGGGAGCATTGGAGTGAGGACCGGGGGGATGTGGGATGGGCGATGGGGGTTTACAATCAGCTTAATCCCAGATGAGCAAGGAGAGCTCTCTGGTGCTGTGGAAGAACTTGGGGTCTGGATACTCCCCAAAATGAGATCAAAACTCAAAGTATCTGTCTTATCTGTTGGTAATACAGCAAAACCCCGATATTTTCACTTATTGACTGTAAAAGAGACAAAAAGAAAGGGAAAAGCAGTTTTTGCCTTTTTTCCCTGTGCCTCTGGTAGTGGCTTTATCTGCGTTTCCCGTGCGGGGCTGCAGCTCAGCTGCAATGCAATCCCGCTGCGTTCTGGGGGGCAGGCACGGGACTCACAGGGGACTCTGCTCCACCCCAGCTGCTCACTCTTTCTCACACATCTCGCCACTCACCTGAGCACAGGGATCGGGGGATCTCTCTGGCCCTGCCCTCCTCCTCTTGGGGGCCCTGCTTCCTCTTCCTCCCTCAGCGAGGGCTTGGTGATGATTTCCTCTTGGGTTTCCTCTTGTGCCTGGCAGCAGCTGCCCCCTGGGCTGTTCCTGGCTCAGCTGCAGCTGCAGTGCCCACGGGTGCTCTGCTCTGCTCTGCTCTCTCCTCCCCTAGGCGCTGTCCAGGGACAGCAGTGGCCCAGAAACAGCAGCCAGGGCCAGCAGGTGCATCACTCTGCACCTCTTGGAGCTGCTGCAGGGCTTTTCCTTCACATATTTTATCACTTCACAGGGTCCTGTAGCTGCTCAGGGGTGAACTTCCTGGTGAACCCTGGAGGAGAGAAGGCGTCCAACACTGGCCCAGTCCCCCATTCCATGTCATCATGACTGCCCATCTCGGGACAGATTCCAAATGACCTCCTGGAAATTCTGTCCTGGCCTGAACGTGGTGTGGAGCACCTGAGGAGAGCTGGCAGATCACAGCTAAGAACAGGCTTCCTAGCACACAGAGGGAATTCAAATTCTCAAAAGCTGTTGGACAGGCCTGAATGAGGAAAAGGGGTGGAAGGCTGGGGAAAATCATCTTCCCTGTCCCACCACAGGCGTAGGCACGATTATTAATGGACTCCCAGAGGCAGCACCCGAGGCCAGGGCAGGAGAGCAGCACTGAATTCATATCCCAAATGACCCTCAGTGTCCTTGATGTTCTCATGTCAGAAACTGATATCCCACAGAACAGCAACAAAGCAGACCTGATTCCTCTCCCTGCTCCAAAACAAATCCTTGAGAGCAGCACAGACAGGAATATGCTCAGGGTGAGGTCCCACACCCATATGAGCAGACTAACCCACAGTATGGCCAATGGCTCTGTCCCTAATCCAGCAAATGCTCAGATCAATTTTGCTCCCAGCCTGCTCTGGGCAGATCTGGTGTTTTCCAACCCACTGTGCCCTACACTGGCCCCCTGTCACAGCCCTTTTCCAAGCACATCCTGCTGTAATTTCCCACTTGCTCTTCATCTCTCAGGGTTAACATGTGGATTGCGAAGCCGATTCTGCTCCAGGAGCCTGCGTGGGAAGCAATTGGCCCCAAAACTTGGGGACGAGGTATTGATCACAAAACTGCTCATCCCAGCAGAGACAAGGCAGGGCAGAGGAAAGGGGAGAGCCAGGCCCAGGGGACAGGGCTGCAATGGTGATGGCTCTGAGGTCACTGCCACTGCAGCAGCCTGGCTGGCCCTCAGCAGCCATTGTGGCCAGGAAGAGTTGTGAGGTCACCCAGCACATCAGAGAACCCACAGAGCAGGAATTCCATCCCTGGGGAGGTGCAGGAATGAGGCAGAGGGAGAGGGCAGGCCCCAGCTGGGCTCAGCTCCCATGGCACCTCTGTTACAGAGCCTGCCCAGCCTGCACACAGGGGCCAGCAGGGCTCATGGCCACCCTGCTCTGCACCAGCCCTGCAACCAGGAAAAATCTTATCTCCAGGCTGAACATCCTTTGTTTCACCCAACACCCCTTGTCTTTCATCCTCTTCACGTGCTCCAGCCAAGCTTTCCCTTCCTAAAAACAATAAAGTGACCATCTCTAAATTTCCCATTGCAAACTATCCTTGCAGTGGCTTCATGGCCCCTGTGAGAGCCAGCCCTGTCCCTGCATGCCCCAGCTCTGCTGTCCCACAAGTGCTGGATCAGGAAGGGCAGTGTCCTGACCAGGTACAGTGTTACCCTTTTTACACTTTATGATCTCCTTTCATCACCTTTTCTCTCTGTTTCTCATGCCTGTTCATCATCAAAAACCTTGATCCCCATCCTTTCCCTTCTGGGATCCTTTTCTGAGATGTCCCATGCAAAACTTGCACAGGCCCAAATGCCTTTGTGATGCCGGTCATGAGACTCAGACCCCCACGAGGCAGAAACCCCCATCCTCAGCTGGCAAGGTCATGCTGAAAAGCTCTGCCATTGACCCTCCTGGTGAGTCTTTTCATGAGGAGGTGTCAGAACTTTCCTTGAATTCATTTTTTGAACTTCTGGGTTTTAATTGAATGGCAGAAAAATACCATTGACTGCACCCCCATTGCTATGGGAAGGCACAACTACCACTGGACCAGGATGCTCAAAGCTCCTGACTTGAACATTTTTTGGGATGGGATATCCAATTCTATGGACAATCTCTTTCTCTGTCTTGTCACCCTGATCCTAAAATATCTCTTCCTTATATCCAATCTAAATTTATCTCTTGACCATCTTAAAGGCATTGCCCCTTCCTCTGCCACTACAGCCCTGAAAAAATCTCAATTTTTCTGGGAATATGACTGCAAAGTTTTAATCTGAAAAGACCTTGAAAGGACACAAAAGTCTCCCAAACTGGGATTTGGAGCCTCAAGCATATGACCCATATAGGAATGGAGTGCCGTAGGCTCAGTGGTGTGGAGAATGAGGACAGAGAAGGAATAAACTGGAAGGCTTAGAAGGGTAAATTCAGAGTTGATGGAATTTTTCTTGATATGAAAAACAGCCTCAGAAGGAAATAAGCTTACCAAGTGGAGCTGGGGAGATCCAGAGTAGACATGACAACAAAGAATTTCCCTGCCAGGGCAGGGCTGGGGTGCCACACGTCCCCCAGAAGGAGCCTGGCTCAGCCCAAGCTCTGTGTGCCCAGGCAGAGGCAGGCAGGACGCAGAGCTGTCAGTGCAGGAAGGGGCAGCGAGGTGGGGCAGCCGGGGGTGACGACAGCCTGCAGGACAGAGGACAGGGCAGGACAGCGTGGGACAGTGTCGTGGGTTTAAACCTGATTTTTCCCAAAAGTGATGTTACCAGGTTTAAAGGCGAAGAAGAAGTAGAGAACCAGGCAGTACTCATTTCTCCCCCTCCCCTCCAAAAAGATTACTTTACACTGATTCTGCCCCCTGGATGAGTGGCAGTGCTTTTGTGGGGGTGGCTGAAAAGGTGGAAAGAGAAACAATTGCAACGTAAGGGAAAACCATCTGACATTGCTTGAAAGACGAAGAAGTGGCCAAAGCTTCTAGAACTTCCTCACAGGAGCCATCTTTGTGTTCTTGTTCCCCATCCCCACCCACCCAAAAATTGGACCAAGTAAAACCATGACAGACAGCCTGAGCTGGAGGGGGACTATCCACAGAGCTGTGCTCGTACTTTTGTGTGAACAGAGCTAGCTGATTTCCTTCCGAGGAAAACTGGAGAGCAAAGTAACCAGGGGACCTCTACCCGGGAGATTGTCGAGGAGCTAAGCAGAATGTCAACATGTCCACTGGGGTCTCCTGATGTGATGTAGCTAATATGCTGGAAAATGGAATGTCATACTGGGATATTGCAGGACATAAAGCGTAGAGGTCAGCTCCTACAGCAGTTTTCTAGAGTTGTTTTTGCTTCCAATGCAAATCGGCAGGTATCAACAGGTGTGAAAATTATGACTTTTACGGATTTCATAGCCTTGATCATAAGCCAGCCCACAAGGAAAATAAGGCTTCGAGCACCAAAAGAATGTTTAAAAACCATTTCAATACCTTGATATATAAATTCAAAATAATATTACTTTGTTTATAATAATCACTTGAAGTAATTTTCATACTTTTTCTATTTTTGTGATGTGGAATATTATACTGATGTGCCTTCACTCAATTTACAGCAAAACTCAGTTTGTATTTTTCACGATTTTTCAATTAAACAATTGTTCTGGAAATTATCTTTCCTCTCCTTCGCAGGTGTATGCCAATGTTGAAACAACTCTCCCTATTGTCCCTACTAACTGTAGTTTACCTGTTGTTGTAGGTTGGTTTTGGGCATATCAACAAAATGCTTTGGATAAAACTAGAATCTGCCTAATCAAAAGCCTCTTTGTGTAAGGGGACGGTGAAGAAAGCTAAGAAGTTTTCAGATGGATGTGCCTTGTTTCTTACAGTAATTTTATCTTTGTTTCACAGGAGTTATTTTACAGTTGCACTGTTTCAAAAAACAGATAAATTAAAGACCATTCACTTGAAGTATAATAAATTGTGCTCCTTCTACCCTAGTTCTCTCTACTAGAAATATAGATCTATTTTTTTTTTTTTCTTTGGGGGGGTGGGTGTATGCCCTACTTATCATTCAATGTCCAAAAGAGTTCTACTGTTCAAGTGCCAAGCTATGGCATCTGCTTCTCATGGGACCTGGTCCCCTTTTTACCTTAGCACTGCCGTGCCTCAAACGCATTTCATGATGCATCTGATCTGCATCTCCCCACCATTCTGGAGTGGTAACAATACATAACAGCACTCCTGTGTTGCAGCCTGTTCAGCTACCGAGTGTGGCAACCAATTGTCTCCTCTCCAGAAAATTCCTTGTTTACCTCCCAGGGAGACTGTGGATTTTCAGGCACTCAGAATGCAGATAGTTGTAACACCTTGAAAACGATCAGCACAAGGAAGTTGATGTTAAGTTTGTGGCCGGACTCCGCAAGAATGAAAAGTATTTCTGAGGGTCAAAGAGTTGGTGTTGCCATTTGAGTGCAGTGCAAATACGGGGGGGGGCGGGGTTTGGCCCTTGAAGGGGAAATCTGGGCAATCTTTTGTCCTGACCAGTTGATTTGAGAGAGAAACGTTTACAGCTTGGCTCTGCCCTTTGGGATGGTTTCGAGCTGGGCTCGGTGCGTTTGGTTGTTTCAGAAGTCGACATTGCCATCGAGTGGTGACTTTTGATGACGTCTGCAAACGCTCCGTAAAAGCCAAGCGCTTTTCTGGCCCGGCCCCATTCGTGTGCGAGCAGTTCGTGCGAGAGCTCCGTGTGGATCTGGCTCTTGGAGACTGATAGAGTGTGATCCTGCATCTGCTGGAAGGAAGAAGGAATAGTTCCATTGTTGGCTGTGCAGTTTAATATGGCAAAAGAAAGCAATTCCATCATAGCTTCCTCCTTTTCAACCTTTCTGTGCGATCATCTGCTCAACCCCTGAACTGCATCACAACTCCCCGCACATAGCACTTCCCTCAAGTTCTATATACCATCCTACTGTCTAACTCTGGCAGATGCCAAACCCCTTCAAAACATCCAGCTGCTGCTCCCGAAGAATAAGTCATAGAACAAAATGCCAGTGTTGGTCTTCATAGTCCCTTTTGCAGTCTCTAAACTAGATGAAACACAGTCCTGATTCGCACTTTCCTTCTCAACTCTATAAATATCATAGCATCCCCACATTCTCTCAAAGATTTACACAGTTCACCATTAAAAGGATGCAATTCCAGCTTGCAGTTCAGACTGAGAGATGTGCCCTGACAGAAAGCATTCACTGACCTTTCTCCTTCCTGCGAAAGCAGAGATTTTTGCTGTGCAGTCGCTTTCGCACAGCGTCAGTGTGATATAGTGCAAGTAGCTATAGCTCCCAAAGAAGTTGGATGTCAGACAAGACCTTCCTGAAATAGTTCCTTCTCTCCTCGCTAGAGCACTTAAATTGCCCAGAGAATGCTGAGACTACATACCTTCTTTCCCCCATACACGTATCATCATAGGTTTCACTTCTGCAGCTTCGTGACAAACGTGCAGCAGCAGCTCCCGCTCAAACCAAGTGGCTGCAGCAGAAAAAAGAAGTGCTGGGCCTGCACTTGCCACATTAAGCCACCTCAAACTCAGTGCTGCACCTGCCTGTCTTTCTTCTGCTGCATCTACCATTGTTGCCTTGAAAGGCTCAGTTTTTAATAATGACACAGACATCGGTTTAAGGGGATAAAAAGTGTTTTACCTCGTATTTGGATCCCAGGTCACAAACTTGATGGCAGAATGCACACCCCGTGTACTTGACGGGATACAAGTTTCATAGGTTCAGGAATTAACATATCTATCTAGGATTCCCCAATACGAAACTTACAAATGAAGTAATGTCCCCCTATTCTAATGAATCCCCCCCCTCCCGGATGAGCAGAGCCCAGTTTACACAAGATGTTCCAGACAGAAGGCTTCACCCAAGGCCGGAGCCTCGGGTTTAAGATAGCACAGGGCACGCTGACTCCTTCCTCAGGATGTTTGGTTCTCTGCCCAGCAGAACTCCTAAACTAAGCTGAATATCAGGCTTCAGGATTACAAGCATTGGGCTAAGGGATACAGCGGATGATGGAGGGTACAGAAAGCGTAAAAGGAAAAGCAAAAATCATCAGGCATCACCATCACGTTCTCTGTGTCTCAGCATCGGAAGCTAAGAGCGTTACTTCCACAGAGGGCTGGAAGAGGAAGAGGCAGCAGCACAAGTCACTGTCCTGAAGTCCCCATTACGACTGTAGCTTGATTGGGCAGGCATGTGAGTTGGCAGCCACTCACCTCTTGCAGGCTGGGACACTGTGCACACAAGCCTGGTGGTGTATGGTGTCGTTCTGTTCTTTGGTTACATGTCATGTTTTCCTTCTCCAAACAGGCAAATAGTCTTCTATTTCACACACAGAACCGCGGTCCCGGCAGGGAAGCGCTCCAGCACACTGCTTCTGCCGAAAGACACCTGGGCAATGCATTTTCCTTCTCAGTTCCACATACCATTACATTCTGTCCCTCTTGTCGTCTGAACCCAAATGCAAAGCTCTTTCATCTAAGCCTTCTGCAGAGAACTGGATTCACGGACAATACGGCTGCCCCCAACCTTGTAGCTAAAAGTCTGCTGCGAAACTTCTATTGTACCACCTTCATGGGGCAGGCCTCTTTCCTTTATAACCTTGCATTAACGCAGTCTGATCACTGTGCCCTCTGCACATTCCTTCTCAGCTCGAACGCTGTTTGCAAAGTTGCACATTACAGCCTGCAAGGACCACAGGTCCAGGCAGAAGACCTTTTGCACAGGAAAGTATGCCAGGACAAACACATGTTCGTCATTACCCCTTCTTATCTCCTAGACTGTAAGCTGGGTTGAAAATTCAAGTACAGAGAAAGACTTTGAGAAAGACTTTCTTTCCTTGGTACTTACTGAGTAGATCTACGTAGACATTTTTGACTCTGAGAACCGGGGAAAGAGCACATTTTAACCTCAGCTGACAAAAAAAAACGTGCACACCACATTTGGATGCATCATTCACACACTCTGCAAATCGGCCAAAGCTAATTGCCATTGGTAGGTTTCAGTTCTGTTCAGCTAGATTAAAGCAAAGAAAACAGCAGCCAAAGCACTGGGTTGTGTGTGACACATCCAGACTGCAAGAGCAGACTGGCTGCCACTCGCCTGCCAAGTTTTCATAAGCAATGGTTATGGATAAGCTCAAAGGTATTAATTGCACTGACTACAGATTCTTCTTTCAGCCCTTGTGGAAACAATTCTACTCAGCTTCAACGCTGAGACACAGAAGAAACCAGATGGTAGATGCAGCAAAAAAGGGAAGGGAACTGAGAGCAGCAAGAGCGTTCTGGGCTGGCTCGTATGTCAATGAGCTTTCAGAAGGACTGCAGCGATGTTCTATGCTGTGAACACAAGCACATACTTCCATGGGAGGAAACCCTTCTATTGGGATGATTCTGCTTCTGTGGGAGCTCTCTAGCTTCTGGCATTTTGCCAGGTTAAAGGCACGAAAAAGGGGCAGCACCTTAGCAACCTTTTATATTCGGATGATTCCTTCTATTCGAGATTCTTGTGCTTGAACTCTGCAATATTGAAGAGCATTGAAAAGCAGGGCATTTCTTTAGAATGCTTTATCCTTGGATGCTCCCTTTTGTGGCAGGTCTGGCGTCAGGCATTTTGCAGTCTAAATGAACAAAAAGAGGAGGGTATCTTAGGAATGCTTTCTATTCCGATGATTCTTCCTATGTTTTTTTCTAGCTGCATGCAGTACTGTTAGCACTGAAAGCACAAAAAGAAGAGCGTACCTTAAAAAAAGACATTTGCTCCATGCTTCTTTCTCTTGGAAGCTGTAGCTTCTGCATTATACCAACCTAAAGCTACGATAAAAAGGAGATATATCTTAGGAAAGCCTTCTATTCCTATGATTCCTTTTGTGGGAGATCTAGCTCTCACATCTGCAAGCCTGAATATGCAAAGAACAAAGTACTTTTGTAACACTTGGTGCTCAGAAGCTCAGATTCTGAAGCCTAAGAATCTCAAGATTTTGGAGCCTAAGAGCTCCATTTGACATTTTTACCAGCCTAAAGAGCACAAAGGCAGTGGGGTACCTTAGCCAAATCTTCTATTGTGATAATTGCTTCTGTGGTGTGCTTTATCTTCTGGCATTTTTCCTGCTTAAAGTCATGTACCTTTGAATGCCTTCTATTGGCATGATTACTTCTGTGCAAATATCTAGGCTGCCCGCACTCTCCGAGACTGAAGGAGTGAAGATCAGGTGTGTTCCTTGTAACGCATTCTGCTTAGAAGTATATTCTTGGAAGCTCTGCCTCTGAAAGTTTTGGACAGCATAAAGACATTAAAGTTAGTGAGTACCTTCAGCAAGTTGAATATGTAAGGTGCTTCTGGGATCTTAAAATGCTTGCCGTCTCAAGCCTGAAGCGTGGGGAAGTGGTTCTCTCTTTTCCCCAGATTTGTGATAAAATGTGAAGATGCAAGGTACTCGCTGAAGCAATGAGAGCGTTCTCGGCTGCCTCAGCTTGCACAGGAACTGCTGCTGCACGTTTGTTCATAAGCTGCAGAACGTGAATCCTGTTGATGATTATATATGGGGAAAGAAGGAATGTAGTCTCTAGTATGCTTGGTCAATTTAAGTGCACTAGAAGAACTGGTTATTTTTAGGAAGGTCTCTGTCTACAACAACTTCTCTGGCCATAGATACTTGCACCTTATACACACCTGCCTGGCATGGTGAAATTCAGCTATCACAGGAAAGAGGAAGTCAGTGAATGCTTTCTGTCGGGGCACATTTGTCTCAGTGCTGAAACTGCTAGCTGGAATTGCATGGTTTAGAGATGGAGCTGTTTGCCAAACCTTTAAAGGAATTGAGGTGTCTATGTTTATATTATTGGAAGGAAAGTGGCACAATCGCAAATCTGGTTTCGTATACTTAACGAGACTGCAAAGGGAGTATGAAAACCAAATACTGCATTTTTCTTTGGGAGCAGCAGATGGATTGCTTTTGAAGAGGCGTTGACATCTGCCTGAGTGAGAGGTGCAAACGGTGGGTAAACAGAACTTGAAGAGAAAGGTGCATGTGTGCAGGGAGTTTTAATGTAGTTTCAGGGGGTGAGCGGCAGATTGACAGAAAAGTGTTGAAAAGAAGAAGCTATGATGGAATTTTGCCTTTTTCTTTGCATTCATATAAAACTGCACAAGCCAACTAATTGACTATGTTTCTTCTTCCTCCCAGCCAGATGCAGGATCAACCACTTCTATCAGGTCTCCAAAGGCCAGCATCCACACGGAGTCTCACAACGAACTGCTCGCACACGAATGAGGGCCGGGCCAGAAAAGCGCTTGGCTTTTTACCGGAGCGTTTGCAGGCGCTCATTCAAAATCACCACTCGATAGGCAATGTCGACTCCGAAAATCAATCCAAAACGCACCAAAGCCCAGCTCGAAACCATCCAAAGGCAAGCCAAGCTGTAAACTCTTCTCTCTTCAAATCAACTGTGTCAGGAACAAAAAGATTTGCCCAGATTCTAACCCTTCCAAGGGCAAACATGTATTTTGCACTGCACTCAAATTGGCAACACCAACTCTTTGACCCTCCAGAAATACTTTTCATCTTGCAGAGTCCGCCACAAACTTCACATCATCTGGCAAAGAACAGAGCTAACAAAAGTGCCACTGAGAGAAATCCTTGCTGGCCTTTCAACTTCTGCTACACCCATCTAAATGCAGCAAGCACCCTGTATCGCCTTTCCTTCTCTAAAGGTATTCATCCTCAGGCTTCAGTCTCACAGAGACAGCACCTAGTCAAATCCAGCACCCAGAGACTGCTCACATACTAAAAGAGCGCAAAGAAACACTCAACAGCCTGTTGTTTGCACTCCCAGCTGGACAGCTCAACATTCTAGTCCAGAACTTCCTATTAGCAAAAGCCTTTATATTCACTGAGACTGCCCAAAATACATTAATCTAAAATAGTTTTCTTTGCCAAAGAGGGAACTCCAAGCTCATCTCAATTAGAAAATGGCATCCTTCCCCTCCAAAATACAAAACATGCAAGTCAAAGCAATTCCAGGAAATGTGTGCAGAAAAGGGGTATTCTTTCCTGTGGGGAGAATTTGCAAGTAAGGTTACGCAAGGCAACGGGACAAGCCAAGAAAAGTGGTGGCTTGGCAAGGCAAGGCAGGTGGAGAGGTAGGCAAGGCAAGCGAGAGCCCTTAAGAAGCAGAAAAGAAAGACAAGTTTGACTTGGACAGAATGGCAGAAGTCAAGTGGGCATGGAGAGCAAGTCGATGACAAGGCAGTTGGGGGAGGAAGGGCTGAGAAGGCTACAGGAGGGGGCAGCAAAGGCCAATGCAAGATGAGGGGAAAGCAAAGCCGAGTAAAGGAATATTTCAGGAAATGCAAAGGAAGTGCATCTCTCCTTTTTTTCTGCTGTCCCACGCTGTCCCTGCCCTGTCCCTCTGTCCCTGCAGGCTGTCGTCACCCCCCGGCTGCCCCACCTCGCTGCCCCTTCCTGCACTGACAGCTCTGCGTCCTGCCTGCCTCTGCCTGGGCACACAGAGCCTTGGGCTGAGCCAGGCTCCTTCTGGGGGACGTGTGGCACCCCAGCCCTGCCCTGGCAGGGAAATTCCTTTGTTGTCATGTCTACTCTGGATCTCCCCAGCTCCACTTGGTAAGCTTATTTCCTTCTGAGGCTGTTTTTCACTATCAAGAAAAATTCCATCAACTCTGAATTTACCCTTCAAGCCTTCCCAGGTTATTCCTTCTCTGTCCTCATTCTCCACACCACTGAGCCTACGGCACTCCATTCCTATATGGGTCATATGCTTGAGGCCTCCAAATCCCAGTTTGGGAGACTTTTGTGTCCTTTCAAGGTCTTTTCAGATTAAAACTTTGCAGTCATATTCCCAGAAAAATTGAGATTTTTTCAGGGCTGTAGTGGCAGAGGAAGGGGCAATGCCTTTAAGATGGTCAAGGATAAATTTAGATTGGATATAAGGAAGAGATATTTTAGGATCAGGGTGACAAGACAGAGAAAGAGATTGTCCATAGAATTGGATATCCCATCCCAAAAAATGTTCAAGGTCAGGAGCTTTGAGCATCCTGGTCCAGTGGTAGTTGTGCCTTCCCATAGCAATGGGGGTGCAGTCAATGGTATTTTTCTGCCATTCCAATTAAAACCCAGAAGTTCAAAAAATGAATTCAAGGAAAGTTCTGACACCTCCTCATGAAAGACTCACCAGGAGGGTCAATGGCAGAGCTTTTCAGCATGACCTTGCCAGCTGAGGATGGGGGTTTCTGCCTCGTGGGGGTCTGAGTCTCATGACCGGCATCCACAAAGGGCATTTGGGGCCTGTGCAAGATTTAGCATGGGACATCTCAGAAAAGGATCCCAGGAAGGGAAAGGATGGGGGATCAAGGTTGTTTGATGATGAACAGGCATGAGAAAACAGAGAGAAAAGGTGATGAAAGGAGATCATAAAGTGTAAAAAGGGTTACACTGTTACCTGGTCAGGACACTGCCCTTCCTGATCCAGCACTTGTGGGACAGCAGAGCTGGGGCACTGCAGGGACAGGGCTGGCTCTCACAGGGGCCATGAAGCCACTGCAAGGATAGTTTGCAATGGGGAAATTTAGAGATGGTCACTTTATTGTTTTTAGGAAGGGAAAGCTTGGCTGGAGCACGTGAAGAGGATGAAAGACAAGGGGTGTTGGGTGAAACAAAGGATGTTCAGCCTGGAGATAAGATTTTTCCCTGGTTGCAGGGCTGGTGCAGAGCAGGGTGGCCATGAGCCCTGCTGGCCTCCCTGTGTGCCAGGGCTGGGCAGGCTCTGTAACAGAGGTGCCATGGGAGCTGAGCCCAGCTGGGGCCTGCCTCTCCCTCCTGCCTCATTCCTGCACCTCCCCAAGGATGGAATTCCTGCTCTGTGGGTTCTCTCGTGTGCTAGGTGACCTCACAATCTTCCTGGCCACAATGGTTGCTTGAGGGCCAGCCAGGCTGCTGCTGTGGCAGTGACCTCAGAGCCATCAACATTGCAGCCCTGTCCCCTGGGCCTGGCTCTCCCCTTTCCTCTGGCCCTGCCTTGTCTCTGCTGGGATGAGCAGTTTTGTGATCAATACCTCGTCCCCAAGTTTTGGGGCCAATTGCTTCCCACGCAGGCTCCTGGAGCAGAATCGGGCTTCGCAATCCACATGTTAACCCTGAGAGATGAAGAGCAAGTGGGAAATTACAGCAGGATGTGCTTGGAAAGGGTGCTGACAGGGGGCCAGTGTAGGGCACAGTGGGTTGGAAAACACCAGATCTGCCCAGAGCAGGCTGGAGACAAATTTGATCTAGCATTCTGCTGATTAGGTGACAGAGCCATCCTGGTCACAACTGTGCTTGTCTGCTCATGTGGGTGTGGGACCTCACCCTGAGCATATTCCTGTCTGTGCTGCTCTCAAGGATTTGTTTTGGAGCAGGGAGAGGAATCAGGGCTGCTTTGTTGCTGTTCTGTGGGATATCAGTTTCTGACATGAGAACATCAAGGACGCTGAGGGTCATTTGGGATATGAATTCAGTGCTGCTCTCCTGCCCTGGCCTCGGGTGCTGCCTCTGGGAGTCCATTAATAATCGTGCCTAGCCTGTGGAGGGACAGGGGAAGATGATTTTCCCCAGCCTTCCACCCCCTTTTCCTCATTCAGGCCTGTCCCAACAGCTTTTGAGAATTCTGAATTCCCTCTGTGTGCTAAGGAAAGCCTGTTCTTGCTGCTGAGTCTGCCAGCTCTCCTCAGGGTGCTCCACACCACGTTCAGAGCCAGGACAGAGATTTCCAGGAAGGTCATTTGGAGATCTGTCCCGAGGATGGGCAGTCATGATGACATGGAATGTGGGGGGACATGGGCCAGTGTTTGGACGCCTTCTCTCCTCCAGTGGTTCACCAGGAAGTTCACCCCTGAGCAGCTACAGGACCCTGTGAAAGTGATAAAATATGTGAAGGAAAAGCCCTGCAGCAGCTCCAGAGAGGTGCAGAGTGATGCAGCCTGCTGGGCCCTGGCTGCTGTTTCTGGGCCACTGCTGGTCCCTGGACAGCAGCCTGAGGGGAGGAGCAGGAGCAGAGCAGAGCAGCAGCACCGTGGGCACTGCAGCTGCAGCTGAGCCAGGAACAGCCCAGGGGGCAGCTGCTGCCAGGCACAAGAGGAAACCCAAGAGGAAATCATCACCAAGCCCTCGCTGAGGGAGGAAGAGGAAGCAGGGCCCCCCAAGAGGAGGAAGGGGCAGGGCCAGAGAGAATCCCCCGATCCCTGTGCTCAGGTGAGTGGCGAGATGTGTGAGAAGGAGTGAGCAGCTGGGGTGGAGCAGAGTCCCCTGTGAGTCCCGTGCCTGCCCCCCAGAACGCAGCGGGATTGCATTGCAGCTGAGCTGGCAGCCCCGCACGGGAAACGCAGATAAAGCCACTACCAGAGGCACAGGGAAAAAAGGCAAAAACTGCTTTTCCCTTTCTTTTTGTCTCTTTTACAGTCAATGAAGTGAAAATATCGGGGTTTTGCTGTATTACCAACAGATAAGACAGATACTTTGAGTTTTGATCTCATTTTGGGGAGTATCCAGACCCCAAGTTCTTTCCACAGCACCCAGAGAGCTCTCCTTGCTCATCTGGGATTAAGCTGATTGTAACACCCCATCGCCCATCCCACATCCCCCCGGTTCTCACTCCATGCTCCCGTTCCATGTCCCTCATTCCATGTCTCCCATTCCATGTCCCCAGCCTTTTTCCCATGTCCCCCACATCTCTCTTGTCCCTGATCCCTTGTCTCCAATCCCACATCCTCCAAGTCTCCACTCCATGTCCAACTCCCACATTTCCCATTCTATGTTCAATCCCCGGTGTATCTCTTGCCCCATCCCACATCCTCCATCCCCCATACCCCATGTCCCCATGTCCTCATTCATGTGCCCCATCCTAGATCCCCCATATCCCTATGTCCCTATTCCAAGTGCCCTATTCCAGATCCCCATATCCCACCATCCCATTTCCTCATTCATGTCCACCATTTGTCCACCCCTCATGTCCCTCCCCATACCAATCTCACAACCCATGTGCCCTCATTCCATGTCCCCCATTCCAGTTCCATGCCTCCCTCCCCCCTTCCCATGCGGTGTCAACAGAGTCCCATTGAGGTCACAGTGCCACACCAGCACCAGCAATGGTGTCGACCGCACTCTGGGGAGATAACTGTGGAGCCAGTCTGGTGGTGGGACATCCCAGATCCCACATCCCGATTGAACATCCCAATCCCAAATCCCGATCTCAAATCCTAAGGGAGTGCAGAATGAGCTTCTGCACTCCCATCGCCAGGAGGACCAATGTGGAGCTCTGGGGGGAGACAGAGGTGACCTTAGCCACCACCCCTAAAGGTACTGGCACCCCCTGGATCCCTGTGAATGTTGGGATCTGTCAGGATCCTGACTCAGTTTCCCTCAATTCCCAGAGCGGAAGAAAATTTGGGATGCAGTGGCTGACTTTGTCCTGGACCAGCTCCTGCTGCGGAACAAGGTCACCTTGGACTTCCCCCTGTGTTCCCTCCTGCGGGTCAAGACCACCTTTGGCTCATCCCAAAATCCCAAAATTCCTCTTCCGGGGGTGTTGATACCAGAATTCCAAAATTCTGTTTCCAGGGGGTGAGCAAATCCCAAAATTCCAAAAATTCCTCTTCCATGGTGTGTGGATCCCAATATTCCCAAAATTCTGCTTCCAGGGTGTGCAGATCCCAATTTCCTGAAATTCTACTTCTGGGGGATATCGTGGATCCCAGAATCCTGAAATTCCCAAAATCCCAGAATTTCACTTCCAGGGGCACAGATCCTAAAATCAAAAGAATTCTGGTTGCAGGGGGTGCGGATCCCAACCCTCGGTGCCCTGGGCACGGTGCCCTGGCAGGGGCAGGTTGGGGACATGGAGGTGACAACGTGGAGGCCAAGTTTTTGCCCTGCCAGGAATTTGGTCCAGGGGCACAATTTGACGGATGACTGGGAATTCCTGCCTGGTGAGAGGGGGTGGATTTTGGGATGGACACAACTGGAGGGGGAAATTGAGGGATGGGGTAGGAAATAGAGCATTTTGGGTTGAAAGGTCTGAGGAGAAACCAAAAATTACGAGGACAAGCAAAATAAAACATGAGAACACCCTAAAAGGACCTGCTGAGACAGCAAAAATACATGAGGAGATCCCAAAAAACCACAGGAAAACCCCAGCAGCCCATGAGGAGACCCTGAAACTCTCAAGGACACCCCACAAAACCAGAAGAAGACCCCAAAACACCCTGAGAAGACTCCAAAAAACCATGAGACGACCTCAAAACTCATGAGAAGACTCCATAAAACCATGAGAAAACCCTGTAAAACCACAAGGAGCTCCCCCAAACCCTCAAGAAGACGCCAAAAACCCCAAGGAGACTCCACAAAACCTTGAGAAAACCCTCACCAGAAAACCTGAAACCCCCTCGAGGACATCCCAAATCCCCTTATTTTCCATGTCCTCCCAGGAAAACTGGATCCCCTCCGGACATTTGAGGTGGCAGCAGTGCTGGGGCTGCCCCGGAGCAGGGTGGAGGGCACCATACAGGCCACCATGTCCCTCCTGTCTCGGTGCTTGGGGACAGGCAACAACGTAGCCCTGACTCTGCGGGACATTGGGGTCCTGCTGGTGGAGCAGCACAGGGTCCAGATGAGGTTCTACCATGACTTCCTGGAGGCGGTGGCAACAAAAAAAATAATCTAAATTCACAAAAAATTCCACTTCAAATATCAACATAAAATAACAATATATAAAATAAAATTTATTATACCATAAATTTTAATACATAAAAAATAAACAAAAATAAAAACCAAAAAGCAAATTTAAAAACATAAAAATTTAAAATTCAAATAATAAAAAAAAAAAATTCTCGAGGATCCCGATCCTGAGGAGCCCCAGCCCCACAAGGCTGAAGACAATGAGGACAAGCAACAAGAACTTCTGGCTGGTACTGAAGGTGCCTCCGGAGTAGCCCAGAATCTTCACGAATCTCCAGGAATATCTGGGAGCCGTCAATAAATGCCTCTGGTTTGGGGCAGTTGAAGAATGACTGGGAGAAGCTTCCTTCCCTCAGGGTGTGTCGGGATCTTCCTGGTTTTTACCCAGAATTTGGCTTTTTTGCCTCAAATCCCGTTGGATCCCCAAGCCCAAATCCCAGTGGATCCAAGCCAAATCCGTGGATCCAAGCCAAATCCCAGTGGATCAGCCAAATCCAGTGATCCAAGCCCAAAATCGGGATCCAACCCAAAATCCCGGTGGATCAAGCCAAATCCAGTTGATCCCCAAGCCCAATCCGGGGATCCAAGCCCAAATCCAGTTGGATCCCAAGCCCAATCCCGGTGGATCCAAGCCCAAATTCCAGTTAGATCCCCAAGCCCAAATCCCGGTGGATCCAAGCCCAAATCCCGGTGGATCCAAGCCCAAATCCCGGTGGATCCAAGCCCAAATTCCAGTTAGATCCCCAAGCCCAAATCCCGGTGGATCCAAGCCCAATCCAGTTGGATCCCCAAGCCAATCCGGTGGATCCAAGCCCAAATCCCGGTGGATCCAGCCCAAATTCCAGTTAGATCCCCAAGCCAAATCTCGGTGGATCCAAGCCCAAATCCGGTGGATTATCCAAGCCCAATCCAGGGCCCAAGCCAAATCCCGCATTCCAAGCCCAAATCCGTGGATCCAAGCCCAAATCCCAGTTGGATTCCCCAAGCCCAATCCCATTCGGTGGATCCAAGCCCAAATCCCGGTGGATCCAAGCCCAAATCCCGGTGGATCCAAGCCCAATCCCGGATGGATCCAAGGCCCGCCAGGCTTGGGAGTCCTGCA
>VKON01003654.1:0-14160 GCA_009741485.1 Malurus cyaneus samueli | reverse complement strand
AGGGATGAGAGCATGTGCAGCAGCTTGAACATAAGAGCAAAGATGTAAATCAAAACTTGTCCTTCAAAATTCAGAATTAATGATGGACATACCTTCCAAAGGACAGGTTGGATTTAATATGCAGAAAGATTAAAAGCTCTTAGGACAAATGGAAGAGAACTCCCTCAAGTGCTATTAAAGCAAATGGTCTGGATATAATATTCTGGGGAAGATACTGCAACAAACAATATGAAGGAGCCATGCCGTAGAGAAAATTATCTGTATGTTTGCTTGCTCTGACACTTTTTCGTACAAGTATTTGCCTCTGCCTGTTGTTCTCTGTTGATTTCTCCAGGGTCAGCTGGACTTCCTAGGACTGAGCTGTTGCAGAGAAGGCCTTTGCTCTCAGAGCCCTCTTTGCCCTTTGCATGTAGTATAAGAACGCTTCACCTCGAATCGAACAGAGCAGTTTTCCATTTCCTCGCAGCCAATCGGCTCAAAAAGGGGCTCGAGCTCCTCTCTTCTGATTGTGCATGGAATGAGGAATTCAGACAAGAAGAAGAAAGGAAAAATCCTAATGTATTCAAGGGATCCTGTGTAAGCCTTTCCAAAAGGCAGAGAAAAAGCAAAAGCGTAACGACAAATTAAAAATAAAGGACCTGAAGCCATTAAAACAAACAGACAAATACCATAACAGAACGCGCCTAAACAGCCCTCTCAACAAAAAGACCTCGCAGGCGAACTCGAGAAGTCCCAACAACAAGGATCCTAACTCAGAGCAACAATCAAATAACAATCAAAACCCGAGACAACCCGAAAAAACTAGAGGGTCGACCTCCAAAATTACTTATCTTTGTGACGTAAAGAAAGTCTTGCTCCTAGAAGGAGATATTTCGGAAGAAGTGGAGGGTGAGTCCTAAAGTGGCTCATCTCTCTACGCCATGCCATCTCTTTGGAAGAGCGTTCTCAAGAGCTCGAGCACACGGCGATGAAGCAGCAGTCGTTGGTTTACATCTGCGCTTGAAATAAAGCATGAGCGGAGGAACGATAACTTTAGCGAGACTTCATCCTCTCCCGGCCGTGAAAGGTGCGATGAGCTCTGGGGAGAATGTCTGTGCGGCGGAATATACATATCTTCGCGGAACACGTCACTTAGCGCTAAGGGATAGGGTTGTCCGATGGCCCGGTGGGGTCCCGGCTCCTCATCTCCCGCGCCGTGTAGACAGGGTGAGTAATTCAAGATCTGTACTATGTAGAGATCCAGAGCTGCAGCGTGCTATTGTGGGTCAGCCTGCTTTCCGGTCCTATCGCGGCCCTCTCTCGTGATAATGTGTTAGATATTAGGCTGCACCTTGGGCCCAGACGCTACGCTCGTATGTCCTCCTATGCAGATTGGTCCTCCACCTTCTTGACACGGTGATTAGATTCGCCTGGCCCATGATGTGTAGTTTCCATCCTTGCTCATCCAGGATCCCTCTCCAGCGCACCGACCGCTCACGCGCTTCCGATCTCTCTCCACCACACCTCCAGGCGGTGTTGTTCATTGCCGCGAGAGCTGCAGACACACTGGACGGAGGTAGCTGCGTATTAACTTCTCTACATATACAGCACTGCCCCATCAGATATTTGCCGGTGAGTGAATTGCGCCGTTGAGCTCTCAGTCTCTCCGTCAGGTACTCCTCTCTTGCCTACACCGAGCCAGATAAGTTAGAGTCATTCTAGTCTTGAATGGCAAGGTGCAATAACATGATGATGGTAGATCACAGAAAAGAAGCGAGCTGCATACCCTGCATATTCACTCCTCATCGTTAGGCAGCTGGTGCCGATCGTGTTGGTGGGCTAGCCAATCGTTTCTGTATGTTGAATCCCTCCATGGGAGCCCCCTGACAGTGGGGTATGGCACTCACTATGAGTGGATGCAATCGAATGGGCCGTGTAATAAGATTGAACTCATTCAGCCTTAAATCTTTCATGCCCCTAGTTCACCAAGAGATTTTTGAGAAATTTAGGCAAAAGAACAGGCTTTTTTATATGTATTGCTAGGCATCAGATTCTCTGATCCCTAAATTAGTGATTCCCTCCTGCACGGAATCTATAGGTTCATCCTTTGTGAGTCCTCCTTAGCTGCCTCTTGCACTAGCATTTAGCTGATAGGAATATTTCACAAAAGCTCCAAGTCCTTTCAGACTAAAGGGATGTTAAATTCACTGGAAAACATTACGTACCCAAATACAATTAGCACCTAACTGAAATGAGGATATTTTCTACCCCCACAAAATAAGAACCAGGCATGGACTTCAATGATCTTCTGGGCTCTTAGCAGTAGCCCTATTTAATCTGAATACTTTGGATTTCTATATAAATGTTATAGTTAAATCCAGCTACGAACAGCCAAATAGAAAACAGATAAAGTCTTGGATAATCACTAAACATAACTCTTAAACAATTCTGATTATTTTCTCCAAGGGGAATGTTAAACTTCATACTTCACGGCTATACAGACATATAAGATGATTTTAAAAACACAAGCATATCCTTTTTCCTCGGTAGTTCTTATTTATTGCTGCTCTTTACAAATTAAATGTTTCATGAAGTTGAAAGAATTAAATCAAAAACTTACAGAAGTGCTGAAAGGTTCAGAGACCAGGTAAGAGTGTGAGCATTTTTCATCGGTCAGGAAATTTGTGAAGAGAAAGAAAGTGTTAGATATAAGATTATTCAATCAGTCTATTTGCATGTATCTGTGTCTCTAAGGGAAGATCTTTGTATTGTCGCAATGCAAAATGATAAGCAAATTCGCCAGAGAAAAGGAAACCTCGAGGCTAGGACGGTAAGTTCGAACGTAGGTTATTTGAAAGTACTGATTAATTAATTTCGCATATGTCTTAATTCTACAAATTCTCTCTCCTGAGGACTTCAAAGCAGAACTCTCTTTTGGAAGTTAGGGCTGGTGGCCGAACTGCAGGCCTAGAAAAGGATGTGTCAAGTGGTATGGTTAATCTTATCTATCTGCATTTGGCCCTCTAGGAATAATTGACCGAAGACGCTCTCATCACGCTTCAATGTCCAACCACCAACATATGTATTCCCTCGGTGCCAGCTCAAGAATGGTGTGCTTTAAAATAATATAGGAATGTGCTGAGTGACAATTATCACCATATATAGAATTCTGATAAATAAAAAGCTTTTATTGATAGTGGCCAATTCAGGCAACCTGATAGCTTTTATCAGGGTCATCGTACCAGAACAGGTGTGTTTAAATGTTATATTAATCATGATTAGGAAACTCTCTGTCAACGAATTTACTCGGGTGTCGTGCTCATGTTACTGTTGAGATGTAGAAGATGATATCCCATTTCTAGTTAGAACCTTATCTATGGCATTTGGCAATACTGCACATTTTTGACCTCGCCTGCACTTCGTTTAAGTCACTTGTAGAGGCTGCCGTAGACCTAAATAGTGGAAGCATGATATGAAAATTAGTCATACTCCCGCCGACACGCACACAACAGTCAGCCTTCGAGTGCGTCGTTTCCTAGATCTATATTTAGTCTGGGCTAACTCAGAATTCGACCAGTTTAAATTAGGTGAAATTCTTGGGTGACTTCCCACTAGATGTGGAAAGACTTGTGCTCATGTCCACGATCTGAGAATGAGTCAGTTTCGCCTAAAGACTAAACGGGGTGTCCACCTTGGATGTGATAGAACCATTGGACGGACAGTTGATAACGCATGAATTGGACTCTGTCGGAGAGTAAGTAAGGATTACCATGCGAGCTTGGCGCCGCTTTGCATCAGAGATAGTCGATTAATTATCTGCCAGTGGTGGTCTCCAGGCAGTGCGAGACAGCGCATAGGCCCGGTTCTTCGGATACGATAGCATAACGATTCCCTGTGGTGATAGGTTGCTTTCCTCAGATCTTAGTAGACCTCAAGCAGAGATATTCATTGATAAATGTCTCTGCATGGATGTAGTCGATTGGTGCTAGATAGCTGCGCAAGAACAAGGTCAAAGTTCCCCAGAGTGATTGAAAACTAGACCTCTCAAGCTCTCCCGATTAGGCACCAGTAGTCCATTGTGTGTCTGTATCAATGGTCAGCGGATATTATCAGAACATGTAATCATATGATAACAACTATTTGTCAATGTGAAGCTATGTCAAAACGACGTCGCACAGAGACATGCATTAGTTATACTAGCCCAAGGTAGTTACAGGTATGATGATAATCCTCATATAAATATATTGATTCGACCTTCCTCCAAATGTCATAGATACTATCTAGCTAAAACCATTAACTCTTGAACTATTTCAGAAGATGCATCATCTCTATGTTGTGAATGGCCAACCATTTCTACCCAGAAAACGTAAAAATAATGGTATGGGTGTTTGGTATTAGCTAAATATGCGGGGTATTTTAACTTTGCACAAACGACATTAGATACACAATTATCATATCCTGTCCTCTCTCGACGCTTAAAAGGAAATCAACATAACCTCTATCATTCGTGAGTGTTCTTCAGTACCATATAACGAGAAGGGCTCCGCGATATATATACGATGTCAAAACATAGTACTTACTTTGGTTATGCCTACATGTATCCATCTCTAATTTATCTTTCCTTGTGTTTTGTTTTGCCGAGCCTAGATTTTTCTCCTGCGTGGAGAGTGACTTGGAAGACATATTGCACCTGATGGGAAATGTTGGAACTTTGTTCGTTATAGTAAGTCCTGGTTTAGGGGCCTACAAAGAAAGATTTCAAAGCTCAATTACAGCTCCACTGTGACGTGTGAGTGGTCACCTATTAGACATCTAGTGGCATTCGATGGGTGTCTAAAATTAGGTGTTTTACACAAAAACAGACTACCGGAAGACAAGTGTTGGCACCTATTTGGTTTCCTGTGCTGGCAGCCCTGTGATGAATCTACTGTTGCTTTTATTCTTTTGCAGAATAATATTTTACTAATTCATTCGCTCGCAGCTGTTTCTCAGTTAAAGTTATGTGATTAGTGGTTGTTTGAGTACGAAAATATGAAAGTCTGGGATTATGTGAAGAATCATTTATCGCAGAACTACATGGTACTCTATCTCCAGTACAAACTTGTGCAAAGGCAAAAATATAATACACCTGAGCATATTACACACAATCCTATTATCTTCTCCTGAATTTTCATCAATTTTCATGGGTTGTACATATAGATTAATTGTCTTAACTGGAGTAACCAAATCCACATAGTCTAATCATTCAGTTAATAATTCTGGTAGCTGTAGTATGTAGCCTGCTTCGCCTATTAGAGAATAGTGGTCTAACTGTAGTGACCAAAGACTAAGCCGCAGAGCTGACCTCTTTAGATGTAGGACATTTACAATCGTGAGTCTCTATCAAGCAATAAAAAGACATATACATAGTGGTGAGCATACTGTCAAGTATACTTCTGAACGATTCAAAAGCACCTTTATTTTTAAATTTATTTAATATTTTCTACTTCTGTGCCACATAGCTAATTTCTTAATGGTGCCCGAAGAAAAGCCATATTTTTAAAACGTGAAATATACAACATTTGAATGGTGCCAAAACCGAATTTGCAATGAGGAGTACTTAGACGCCAGAGTGTTTCCTCGATAATCCAACAGCATCAGTTTACGCGTGCAGATATTAAAGGGTGTTTGACTTAATTCACGCCCGCTCGCGAAAATTACAAATATCCTCAGTATAGGTCATTTAATTCTGAGTGCCTATTATCATTACAAGGCCCCAATCAAAGAAATTTTTGTTTTCCTTAGATCGTATGATCCTCTATACTTTTTGTTGGTGATATACGATTTAGGTTGTATATTCTTATTAGACAGGGGTTATATGAGTTACTATATATCACTATAGTGTTAATAGTCATCTCAAAGTGAGCATTCTAAGACCGAGGATTTATTCAAGTGAACTATAGTGGAAAATAGAAAAATTTTGTTTCAATCAACTCTCAAAGCTATTACTGCTATAATGATAAATGTTGTTCATTTCCGATGTAAGAAAGAGATGATATGCTCTTGAATTGGCCCAAGGCGAAGAAATATTGACTCGCACTAGTCTCCTGACCCTTCGCGAGAAAGGTATTCAGTCAGTGATATCTCCGAGTATAACATATGACTCAATGTCGACAAACATGCATTGAGACGGAACACCAATTTGTATAGACCAACTCTCTTATCCCTGTGTTTTAAGCTCCTTAATTTACCTTCTGTGCACCTACGTTCAATTTGTGTATGTTTCTCCCATTTTGTTAACATAATGATGCCTCTAGATCTTTTTCTCTATATACTATGGTATATGTGCTCGATGTGCCTCTTGAATTAACTCTCTTATGGTGTCTTCACCTCGATCATGAATATCTCTTCTATACTTGATTTGATTTTTTTCCTATAATTATAGTCGCACTGAATGTAGACTGAGTAATTTTGATATCCTACCTTAAGGATAGAAAACAATAACCCAGACAGTGTTCAAACCTTGTAACCGATGCAATGATCACTCTTCTTTTATTTTAAGGCTCTCTTCTCTACACGTTGGCATAAAGTGGTCCCTCTGAAATGGATAGTGGAGAAGTATCTATCCTGTGAATTAACATGACGAGCTCAATAGCAGTGTCTCGAAGCATGGATGTGCAGCGGTAGTGGCACTTTCTGCCAATGATTCTCTTGTTCGTCATAGTCAAATCCTTGCACAATTGATGTCATAGATAATAGATCTTCCTCAGGAACTCTATGCCGATTATTTCAATAGTGCAGATAGATGGTTGCAAGATTCGCAAAAGATTTTAGCCAGCTATCCTCTTAATAAGAACAATGAAATACTCTGGAAACTTACTTACTGCAAGGCAGCGCAAGCATGATTAGTGAGACACATTACTGCTTCAATATTCCTTTAATCTTTCTATGGTACAGATATTCATGGGTATGTGCCATAGGGTTGTTCATGAGCGCATGAGGACGAGTTAGATCGCATGTGGACTTAAACAGCCAGGGAATCCGGATGGCTGTATTTGCACACTAGGTAATTATACGATAGACACGTGAGGTAAGACATGGTGGAAAGCGCTGACAGGAATCTGTTTGCCTGTTTGCTGTAGTACTGTCTCTGATGTGCTAACTATTGCTCTCTTCCCTCCTTACTCCTTTCCACCAGTTCTCAATGATATGTCTACTTCTAATATCATGGTATATAGAGCTAAAGTGTGAACAGGACAAACAAGTTAGATGGAAGGAATTACAATCGCAACTAAATTCCCTTCTAGGTCCAGTAGCAGAGGCTATCAGCTTTCCTCAGGAAGACAGAAATATAGACAAAATAGGCATGTGACGACGCACACCCCCTCATTCATCAGCCACCTTCTTATTGAAAACTCGAAATATTGATAAATTCTCTCTGTTTGCTCTTTCCTCCCAAAATTGTGTAGCAGCGTTTGTGTGTTCCCTGCGAGATCTGCCACACAGGCATTTGTCTCTGTCCTAGAGCCGCTGAACCACAGAATTGGAGCTGAAGTGTTTGGATATGAGTGTCTTAATTTATATTCTCTTTTTATGTTCTGCCAGATCCTGCTCTAGTGCTTGAAGAGGTCCTCATTCAACGCGGTGTCGTCTCTTGGAAGCTTGCTCCGGCTCGTGAGACCTTGCGCTACGAGTTCTGGAGCAGTTGTGTGTGACAACGTTGAATGCATTGACAAGGCAGACCTGTCCATGGGTGCACACCTCGGTTGTTTACGAGAGACTTCTTGTCTCTCTCTTTTCTTCTGCCTTTCATGTTTCTGCTGCTACTTTATAATCTTTCTCTTTTTCAGGTTATCTCATTTCTTAGACCTCTTATCCTCAGTCCAACATGTGTGCAATCGCAGTCTTTCTATGTACGCTAGGATACAGAGGTACTGTAATTGGCTCGGGGTCTGCCTCCACCAGAAGAAGCGCAACGTACGGCCTAAATTCTGATGTGGAGAATGACGCGCTTGAGCATTACTGACTTGAGCTACCTGGGAGGTTAGCGAAGACATTTCTTGGTCGTAATGTTCAATGTGTCGATTAGCTAACCTTGTGACGAGGAAAAAACACACAGGCAAGCGAACTGGTAATATGCGGTCTCGACAGCACAAAGCTGATACCCTCACCCAGAGGGCTCCAGGGGCTTCGCTCGAGAATGAGCTATAAATCACACTGCTGCATAATAGATATCTTTTAGAGAAGGAACCACTTCTCTATGTTGTCGTGGACATGGCATATAAATCTAATCCCGTTGATTTGCCCAACAAGGCCCTTCACCTTCTTGGGAAATCGCTCACCAGGAACTTTATACACCACTAGTGAATAAGGAAGGGCAAAAAAACCAATCCAAACCCCAACTAAACACCCAGCACTCTTTGTGTGTTGCTTGTTATACATTCATCTAACATGTGGGATCCACTGCTGCAAGGCTTGGAAGTGGATTTTAAAAAGCATTTACACCAAGGCAGTACTCTGTAATGTGTGAGGTTAAAGGAACAATTCCAGCAATACTTTCTTGGGACTTTTAAATTCAAACCTGAAGCTCTTACTGAGCGGTTTTGATGCAAGGAATTTACACCCAGGTGTAAATGCTGATGTTGTTTTCACGGATTGGCTTAAAATTCAAACTGTGGGAAAAGAGAAAAGCAAATTTTCTCAAGAAATGTGAGCACTCTGTCCACAACTCCGCATCTCCTTCATCATTTAAATCTGGAACAGGTGAGTTGATAAATGATCAACAGTTACCTGCAGCTGAAACGGCTGTCACTCATGGGTAATAATACCCGCCTCTCTTAAAAGAGACGGGTTCTAATGGCGATTATGATTCCTGGGATGATACAATGATCTGGTCACCAAAAAACAAAAAAAAAAAAAATGGTCAGCAGAATAGCTGCTAATCAAAAAAAGACAAACTTTGCTGTATCATTCACATGGACCATCAATCAAACCACTTTTCTTTAAATTGCCAAAACTGTACTATTGTTGACTTCTATACGCATTAACGAAAGACTGAATTAATTGCGCAGACATTAGCCCGGATAAATACGTTCCGTGATATGTGCTAAGATGATCATAACATCTCCATGAGGGAATGCCTTTCAGATTCTTGGACTAAAGAAAACCAATTCTTCAGCTCCAAAAGCCAGTCCTGCAGCACATTGGGAAAGAGAAACAGAATACCAGAGAGTAATTGACTTATAGTCGCTTGTTTATGAGTATAAGAAATGGGGCTTGTTGTAATTGTTGCAATTGGGAGGTATTTTGCCTCTGCTTCCCAGGCCATGGCTTTGACCAAAAGCGATAGTGAATGCTCACTTCGATCTATTAGTCGATAAAGACAGACAATAGACTAGTAAAAAACATCGATAGAGATAAATAGTAACATATTCAATGGGAAAGGAAATAAATAAGTAACTCTAATAATGCCCGGATTAAATTATTGAAACCTTCACTATTACATATATAAAGGAATCACATATCCGATGGAACGGAACAGGTTTGTTGCTATTTGCGCCAGGACCATGTTCATTGCCACCCTCAATTATAATACTGGCTATCTTATACTCAGGTTTGTAATCAACACACTATATAAGGCGAAGATGAATAAAAACTATGCAGTTAATTTACCCAATATGAATACCTAGATAATATTAGAGGCCTAAAAGTCGATAGATTAGCAACATTGACACCAAAATATATGGTATCAGAAATTTGAGCAATGATTTTGCTCACAGACAGAAAGTGAAGAGTTATATAGTAATTAATCAAGAAAAGCAGTATGTAACAGGCATTATAAGTGAAATACCGAGATAAAAAATTTATAAATGAGGATGATACTTTGTGGGGAAGGCAAAAATAATTTGTAGAAATGAGAATAAACTGAACAGGAAAGTTTTATCTCCTACTTCAAGTCAAGATATAACATTTTTTTATTTTCTGACGTAACCAGCATTAACAATAGTGTAAGAGGGACCCATCATTTTCTCTGGCAGGCGGCGCTGTACCCTTTTTAGTTAATCATATGCACTTTCATCCCAATCAAAAATGCAACAAAGCGTTATTTAAAATCTGTAATATAGATCAGGTTCGTACTCAAGCGATGAGTTGACTCTCTGAACAAATCTACTTTGATGCTAGAAGCTTGTACTGTCAATGCTCCCTCTTAAAGAGCATCAGATAACTACCATTGACTTTTATATGTATAGTCACTAAGAAAACAGGTTGAACTTCCTTTATGTATCTTGTACCCACAAAATTAAAAGAGCCCACTAAAAAACAGTAATATAACCTAAGTTAAAACCGGTCTTCTATCAATTCGCAGCGCATATCTATTAATTAAATTATTGCAACCATTATTTACCCTCTAAAATTATCTATGTATATAAATTTAACCGACGCATCTAAGAAACTTGGGCAACAGATGGTGTGATAGAGTGAAAAGAGATCATTTCATACATAATACACTTTAATGGCGTCCATTCCGCTCCCAACCAGCCCATCACTGATAGTCATCTCATATAGCAGAACAAGAATCGCAGCAAGCTACCCCCTACATCGAAAGCATGCAAAGGATTGATTGCAAACGATTACTGGGACTCTTTTGCTCTTTCTGCTCCAAACACCCTCAGTCCATTACACCAATACAACATACCTCATGGGCTGACTATGACGGAGGCTAGAATTATATATACACCTCCCGTGATGTTTCTACATCGCCTGCCCTCTGCTCTGCAGAGATTTTTCTGCAGGGTTTCTGCAGGATTCTGACTGAGCTGCACTTTATCCAGCGTGTTGATCTGACCTTCGATGTAATCTGAGGTAGTCCTGCTCACAGCACAATATCTTCCCCCTGAGCACAGGAGGAGTTGGTTACAACTTGGGAATCATCTTTTCTTTCTTTTCAAGTGAGGAATTCCTAATCTGTTTAAGAACAGAAAGCTGATCAGGGAATAATTATGCTTATTCCAGACGCATACGTGCCCACGTTGGGCTCTTCAACGATTTTGGTCTTCGGAAGGCAAGCATTCTAACAGTGGACATTTGTTTTGTTTTTCCTTTCTGCTCTGGAGTTTTTCCATTTCCATATTTGTAAATGATTTTGTAAAGAAAACATTTAGTTAATCGCCAATCACCTCTCTCCATGTGAACCCTCTTCACCTTTGCTACAAATAGTGTTTATTATTCACACAAAGACGAAATCTTGTTTACCTTTATTTAACTACCAGTTTGTTGTTAGAAAATTAATTTTAATGACACATCAAACATTCAACCTTGTTATAAATGGGATGTAGGGAGCACGAAATAGACTAGGAAATCTAGAGATCTCCTCATAGATGCGGTTCATCGCCCTATTGTCCCTCGTGAATTGGTTTTCCAGGGATATTAATGACTGGGTAAAGACTGACGGCCTCTCGTTTCCAGTGGAAATTGACCAAAGTCAGGGGGTTTTTTAGTGCAAGTCTGCCTTATTCTCATGAATTGTTCCTAGAATAGTTAAACTTTGTACCTATGATATCAATACAACACCCATATCTCATCCTCGCACAAAATGGTTCCATCCCAGAGGATGCTTAAAACTGCAACTTGGTCAAATATCCGATTAGGAATGCATGAGCTGTATATTCGCGCATATTGGCCTCCCTCAAAATGTGGGCGAGTCTCAGTAACACACTTGAGCCCGATATTCTCCTGCCCCTCTCACTCTTCTTACAGTCTAGGTGAAGCAATACACGGACTGGTTCTAAACAGAGCATAGTGTTATTTTTGTGGCAAATCTGGATTTATTGCATGTGTCATCAGTCTCAAGTACGATTGTTAGAACATGCCCTCTCATAGAAGTAACGAGAGTGAGTAGAGGCAAACAGTGTCGTCCTCCCCTGACTGTGTCACTTTCTCACCATCTACTCAAGTCTCTTTCTATTTATACACCGTTGTATTTTTCTACCATGATTTTACTATGTCCCCTCCTTCCCAGTTCATTCTACAAACTCAGTGCAAACCAGTCGTACATTCCAACAAGAGTCTCTTTGGAATCCCTCACCAGCAAGAGGTCCAGGATTAACATTCCCATGAATTAAAATTCTAAGTCAGGTGGAGCAGCCTGAAAAGGAGCCTAATTGTTCCCATCTTCCACCACCCCTCAGCAGACAGGTAGGGAAGTGTTTTTCAGCACCTGAACAGAAACCACTGCCATCTGCTTTGTATCCATCTTTCCCTCTGTGCATCGATTGTAACTTTAGTTTGGGATTAAAAAGGCTTCGAATCAAAACAAGACCATATCCCTAGACCTTCTCTGATTTCTCCACTGACGAGAGGTCAAATTCCTCCCAGCCATACACCTACTGTGTTTCAAAATGGGACAAAGGTAAGAGGATACTTAAGGAGATAGTTTCGTACTCCGGCCTTGACCATCCAAGAAGCTTGCCTTAAAGCCCTGAAAGGCTAAGATGAGAAAAAAAAGTGTAAATTCTAATACAAAATTGTCTTGAACATTCAAGCAAGTTTGTGTCGAATTGTCTTTATATATAATATTAATTATCTCTTTTATGTGAGCATAGTTTGACATGAAGCTGTACTGCCAGTGATATCAGGGGTACTTCAATGCTTATCAAGAATATTTGATTTGTGATCTATTTATCTTTAGGATTGACAATTTTCTTACAGAAAGTGAATATCCTGCTCTCACGTTTATGAGACTAGACACACAAAATTCAGTGGATTATGTATCTCTCTCTTCTCTTATTTTTACTGTTAAGGAAAATCTGAAGTTATGAGGGCCAAGAAAACAATTGAAAGAAACAAAGATTTTCATTTTCTCCATACCGTTTCTTACTACTAGCTAGGAATCAAACAGAAAAATAAAAGAATTTAACAAGGCATTCATTTCAAATATACTGGACAGTGAATTCTGTATTTAACACAGTGAAATGCCTAATGTGAGCATGGGAGATTGAGCTCTTTCTAAGTGGCACACGAGTTCTCGGATAAATTCTTTTTGTTTCTTTGGGAAAGGCACCACCAAAAGCACTGCATATGAGAAGGTGACCCTGGCAGTCTAATCCTCCTTTTATTTTAAGAGCATTTCCAAGAAAAAGGCATTTTTCCTGTATTTCCTACTGTGACAGGTACATATGGTATATATAAGCAACTATGTGCTGAAGTTTAATGAGAGCTGTGTCCAAGAAAAACAATTCTGTCATGAAAGTGAAATATTTTTCACCCACTTTTTGTAAGAGAATCAAAACAAAATCTCATGCAATGGAATTTTAGGGCCAGCCTTAATTTCTCTTTGGTTCTAAACAAAAAAAAAATAGTCTAAGCTTTTGTTCCTTTTGTTAAACTTTAAAACAATACTATTTTGCAGGTTAAAGATAATTGCAAAACACTTTGAAATGAAGCAGCGGTGTCAAACTAAAAGCACAATTCTTTCCCTGTATGCTTTTAATTTCCTTCTTCCTTCACTTTTGACTGAACCCATGTCCTGAATTCAGTCTCAACGCTCGGATTCTTCTGATTCCCTTGAAACTTCCTTTTGTTTGCAAATGAGAGCTCACTCAAATTACATAGCCCAAGTATAAAATGGATTCACTTGCAGCCTGCATTTCTCACCAAGCAATTAACTCTTCACTCAGGGAAGCAGAGTGCCTCTCACCTCTCTGTACAGCACCTTCTTTTTAACTGCTCATCTCAAGAGCTCCTGAAAGGCAAAGTGACACAATCCATCAGCTCTTCCCACCTCCTCCTCCTTCCACTCTTCCTCCACGGATTCTTTTCATGCTTCAGAACATCTCTGATCACTCAGTAATGCCTCCTTGACCTTGACTCCATACATTATCTTGTCATCTCTTGTCTCACTTTCTCAACACCCTTCCTCGGGTCACTTCATCTCTACTTTCTGTGCCAGGACACACAAATGTAGTGGGCTTCAATCCTGTGAACCTCAGAATCCTTCTGGTGAAATGAGATCAAGGTTTGATTGCTTTGGTACCATGACGATGCAAGGTGGTTGTTCTTCAATGACAAAAAAAAATATATATATATATGGGACAAGTGTCTCAGGGATAGGCTCAAAGCATTCAGAACTCCAGAGTTCCTGGAAACAGCAAAAATTAATTTCTAGAAATGCAGATATTTCACAGGTAACCACAAGGACAATTT
>VKON01003634.1:0-21392 GCA_009741485.1 Malurus cyaneus samueli | reverse complement strand
GATGGAGGTGGAAGCTGAAGGCAGCAGGAACTGTCGGGTCCATGCAGACCCCAAACATCCCCCGTTCCAGCAGGACCCGTCTGCTCCACTCTCACAATCCGAGCGAGAGGAGGAAGCGGGGCGGGATAACGAACCACGGAAGGGAAATAAATCTGCCTGAATTATTCAGGAGCTTTGATGAGTGCAGCACTCAGAGCTCTGCAGAGAGGCTGGGCCGTCTCCTCTCAGGGTCTAACGAGGAATCAGAGCATCCCTGAGGCTGGAAAAACCCCTGGAGTGGGATTTGTGCCGGATTGTCACCCTGTTCCCATCCCAGGCCACCTCCAGGAATCGCCGAACCCTTTTCCAGAGCCACAATTCCATTTTCCTCCGCCGCCAGAGCCCGCACAGCCCTGGCAGAGGAGCCGAGCATCCCTTCTGTGCCGTTCCAGGGATGATTTAGGATTTGCAGGTGCGGCACGGATTTTACATTCGGTGCGAGCTCGGAAAATAACCAAAAAAAAAAAAATTCCAGTGGCAAGACTGGACAGTGTCTGGAATATTCTGCGGACACACAAAACTCCCTCCTTCCCTGCCCGCTCCCACCTCCCCGGGAAGTTCAGCGGGAGATAATGAAGGTGAAATCAGCTCCCGGCATTGGAAAATTGCGGGAGCCGCCGAAATTGGAGAAAGCCCCGAGCCTTTCTGCTGCATCCTCAATTACAGCAATCAGCTCCGAGCTCTGCTCTGAAAACAAATTGTTTGTGGAGTCTGGGGAGGTTTGGTTTAGCCTGGACCAGCCGTGTTTTCTTTCCGAGGAAATCAGGGATGGATCATTCCCATTCCTGTGGACATTTCCCCATTCCTGTATCCTGCAAAGGTAGCGAGGGAAATGCAGCTGCCTCGCCAAAAAATCGAGCTGAACTCCTGGTTTTAATTTAAATAAATGCAGCAGAGCAGTGATTACCGACTTTGCCTTCGTGGCTCCTCGGGAAAAATGATTTACACCAAGAAACACCAGAGCTGCAGAGCAAAACAACCCTTCCCTGGCTGTTCCTTTCCATCAGTGTCACCCCAATCTCTGATCCACAGGGCATTCCCACACCACAATCCCGCTCTCTTCCCTTCCCAAAGCTCAGGGCATCCCACAGATGAGCCCTGGGGGATGGAGATTTCCCTGTTTCCCGTTTTTTTGGGTGTTTCCTCCCCGCCACCCCCTCTCCATCACCCACAATGAACCCCCTCTCCCCACAGAGCTGTCCTGGATTTGTTCCCAGCCCACAGCTGAGTTATTTTTCCATAGATTTGTGCTCCCAGGTATATCCAGGGAAATTCCTCCCTGCCACTGCTCCAGGTTCCCCACAGCCCCTCCAGAAACATCTCCCAGAGCAGAAGGAACAGAAAATTCTGACTCTCAACTGTAACAAATCAGGCACTCAGAGCGTTTTTAGAGAAAAATGAATTTTTAAGGGCTATTTTTGAGGGATAATACCCAATGATTCGAAGCAGAAATAAATCGGTGAGCTCCACCCTGAGGGCTGAGGCTCTGCAGCCTGAACAGCTCTCCCTTTTCACCCCACAGCACCGTGAACCTCCTGGCCAGCACAAAACCAGCTCAGGATGAGCAGGATGAGCAGTTCGTGCCTCACCCAGCTCCTGAGGGGCATGAATCACATAAAGAATTGCTCCTATGCTCCATCGTTCAGGATTGGGGTGCTCACAGCAGCCGCTGCTCCCAGGGGACATTTGTAGGAACGGGGAGGGTTCACCATCCTGCCCTCACCCTCCTTTTCCCTGCAAAATCCTCCCTTTTCAGCTCCAGCTGGAGAACCTGTGGGAGATTTCGGCTGTGAGAGCTCCTCCAGACTGCAGGAACGTGCTTCAGGTGCCAGCTGCCAGGGAAAATCCCTCGGGCGCTTTAATCCATCCCTGCACACTTGGCTGAGCCCCAATTCCTCATTTTGGAGAGCAGATGGCCGGGAAATATCCCGGCACACGTCATCCCAGGGAAAATGTAGGAGATTTCTCCAGAGTGCTCAGGTCTCTTTGATGGTTTGGAGATGATTCGTGTGTTTTGTGTGGCCACAAGAGATGGATTTGCTTTGAGGTTTTTGTGCTTTTGGGGAGGAAAGGGACGAGGGAAAAGAGGGGGGAAAAAAAAAAAAAAAAAAAAAAAAAAAAAAAAAAAAAGGGAAAAAAAGGGGAAAAAAGGGGAATGGAGAAAAGGCGGAGGGAAAAAGGAAGTGGAATGGAGAGAAAGGGGAGAGGGGAAAAGGGAAGGAGGAAATAGAGAGGGGAAAAGAGAGAGGGAAAAGGAGGGGAAAAGGGAGGGAAGAGGGAAAAGGGGAGAGGAAATGGGGAAGAGGGGAAAAAGGGAGGGAAAGGAGAGGAAAAGGGAAGGAAAAAAGGGAGAGAGGGAAAAGGGGAAGGAGAAAAGGGGAAGGGGAAAAGGGGGAGGGAAGGAAGAGGAAAAAAGGGAAGGGGAAAAAGGGGAGGGAAAAGGGGAGAGGTGAAAAGTGGAGAGGGAAAAAGAGAGGGGAAAAGGGGAGGAAAAGTGGTGAGGGAAATCTGATTTGCAGCAGTTTGTGTCACCTCATCTGTCCCCTCCCCCTGCCCGGTGAAGGCAGCCACTGTCCCTGTCTGTCAGCACAGTGCTGATCCACGGGAGATCCCACGGGATCAGGGGAAACATTGCTTTCATCCAGTTATTTCCAAATGATGCTCTTCTGTCATTTATAAAGCAGGGGATGCACTCAGTGCCGGTTTCATCCAAACCCGCAGCATTTGTGGGGTGTGTGGGGTGGGTCTGTCCCTTCCCATGCCCCGGGCACAGCGGGATCTGCTGCCACAGGGACACATTCCCATCAAAAGGGACATCCCAAGGGATCCATCCTCATCCATCCCCATCCAAAAGGAATATCCCAAATGATCCATCCCCATCCAAAGGCACATCCCAAAGGATCCATCCCTATCCAAGGGGACATCCCAAGGGACACATCCCCATCCATCCCCATCCAAAGGGACATCCCAAATAATCCATCCTCATCCATCCCCATCCAAAAGGAATATCCCAAATGATCCATCCCCATCCAAAGGGACATCCCAAGGGATCCATCCCCATCCATCCCCATCCATCCCAAAGGATCCATCCCCTTCCAAAGGGTCCATCCCCATCCATCCCCATCCAAAGGGACATCCCGAATGATCCATCCCCATCCATCCCAAAGGATCCATCCCCATCCATCCCCATCCAAAGGATCAAATTGCACAGGGAGGATGGGAACCCCGGGATGTTGCTGCTCTGGGGAGGAGCTGGGCCGATGCAGCCCCGTTCCTATCGAATCCTTTCACAGTTTTTGAGCCACACAGGAAAATAAAAACAGGAAACAGAGCCAAGGGATGAATGCCAGTGAATCCAGACCTTGGTTTATCCCAGAATTTCGGAATGGTTTGGGGTGGAAGGAACCCCAAAGCCCATCCAGTGCCATGGCAGGAACACCTTCCATGGATGAGGTTGCTCCAAACCCCATCCAACTTTAATCTCTGGAATTTGGGGCCTTCCCCTTTTTCTATCTTTGCAGCTGGAAGAGCCCTGGCCAAGGAGATTCTGATTTCTTTAGGGCCCTGTGGGGTATGTCTGCACCAGAGGGGTTTCCTGCCCCAGATGAGCTGTCAGGAGCACAGGGAAGGCTGGAAAATGGCAAAAAATCCATCAGTAATGTGCCTGGATAACCACCCACCCTCTGTACCCGTAGTGAAACCCCACAAGGCTCATTTCACACCCGTATTTTGGGATGGGCTGTCCCACAGGCTGCGTGGGCGCTGCCCTTGTTCGGAAAGGAGAGGATTTTCAGGGAGAAGGATGGAAACTCTGGCTCCAAACACACCTGGGGCCCTGAAAGTGTTCCAGAACTGCTCCAGAACTGCTCCAAAAGTGCCCAGACTGCTCCAAATGCCCAGACTGCTCCAAGCTGCTCCAGAACTGCTCCAGAACTGCTCCAAAGTGCCCAGAAGCTGCCCGACTCTCCAGAACTGCTCCAGAGCTGCTTCCAGAGCTGCTCCAGAACTGCTCCAGAACTGCTCCAGAAAGTGCCTCCAGAACTGCTCCAGAACTGCTCCAGAACTGCTCCAGAACTGCTCCAGAGCTGCTCCAGAACTGCTCCAGAACTGCTCCAGAACTGCTCCAAAAGTGCCCCAGAACTGCTCCAGAACTGCTCCAAAAGTGCCCCAGAACTGCCCAGAACTGCTCCAGAACTGCTCCAGAGCTGCTCCAGAGCTGCCCAGAGTGCTCCAGAGCTGCTCCAGAGCTGCTCCAGAACTGCTCCAGAGCTGCTCCAGAACTGCTCCAGAACTGCTCCAAAGTGCTCCAGAACTGCTCCAGAACTGCTCCAAAAGTGCCCCAGAACTGCTCCAGAACTGCTCCAGAACTGCTCCAGAGCTGCTCCAGAACTGCTCCAGAACTGCTCCAGAACTGCTCCAGAACTGCTCCAGAACTGCTCCAGAACTGCTCCAGAACATGCTCCAGAAAGTGCTCCAAAAGTGCCAGACTCCAGAACTGCTCCAAAGTAGAGCTGCTCCAGAACTGCTCCAAAAGTGCTCCAGAACTGCTCCAAATGTGCTCCAGAGCTGCTCCAAAAATGCTCCAAAAGTGCTCCAGAAAATGCTCCAAAAGTGTTCCAGAGCTGCTCCAAAAGTTCTCCAGAGTTGGTCCAGAACTTCTCCAGAACTGCTCCAGAGCTGCTCCAGAACTGCTCCAGGACTGCAGCGAATTGCCCTGGGCAGGGAGTGCTGAGCCGGGATTTTCAGCACCAGGGACAGCACAGCAACCCAGGGAGTCCTCGTTAAGGAATCCTTTTGTCGCTTCTCGAGCAATTTCCGTCTCAGGTTTGTAAATTCTCCTGGTTCCTTTCATGTCCTGCTGCAGGTTTGGAACATTTTGTCTTTTGTAGCGCTTGAAAACATCAAACGGGCTCGAATCGCGGAGGAGGACGCGGATTTCCAGCCACAACCACGCTTTTCTGATCGCTTCTCCCCGAACCCCCGGCTTCAAACAGCCTCAGTGCCGCCGTAAATTCCCTTAAAAATCCATAAAAACATAAAACTGCGGGTTCAAGGGAAGGAACCGAACGCCCCGTGTAGCCCTTCAGAAATAAATCAGACACAAAACCGCAGCTAAGTGGATGAAATGGAGTCAAAAGGCTGTCAGCGTTCCCAAAATTGGCTTGCAAAGTGGTGGGATCTAAAAACCTCCTGGAACTCCCGGGAATTGCTGTTTTCTTTCCTGGAATGGAAATCTTTAGGATTTGTGTTTTCAGGTGTGCTGGGTTTGTTTGGGATCACCTGTGAAAGGGGGTGGTGCAGGTGAGGGAGGTTCCAACACCTGGGAATTGGGGAATCCTTGGGAAAAAAAGGGGGTTCTACAGGGTGGGGGGAACCAGAGCGAGGGAAAAGGATCTTTTATGGGAAAATGGGGGATTTGTTTGAGATACAGGGAGAGGGATTTTACAGAGAGGGTAAATCTGGCACAGATATCCCAGAGCAGTGTGGCTGCCCCGGATCCCTTTGAGTGCCCAAGGCCAGGCTGGACATTGGGGCTGGAGCAGCCTGGGACAGTGGGAGGGTCCCTGCCATGGAATGTGGAGGATGGGATGGGATTTGGGATGGAATGGTTTGAGATTTGGGATGGGATGGTTTGGGATTTGGGATGGAATGGGATGGGACTTGGGATGGGATGGGATTTGGGATGAGATTTGGGATGGATTTGGGATGGGATTTGGGAGGGTGGATTTGGGATGGAACGGTTTAGGATTTGGGATGGGATGAGTTGGGATTTGAGATGGGACAGGATGGCATGGGATTTGGGGTGGGATGGCGATGGATGGGATGGGATTTGGGATGGGATTTGGGATGAGATTTGGGATGGGATTTGGGATGGGATTTATGGGATGGGATGGGATTGGGATGGAACAGTTTAGGATTTGGGATGGGATGAGTTGGGATTTGAGATGGGACGGGATGGCATGGGATTTGGGGTGGGATGGCATTGGATGGGATGGGATTTGGGATGGAGTAGCATTGGATGGGATGGGATTGAGGATGGGATTTGGGATGGGATTTGGGATGGGATCGGATATTTCCTCTTGCCCAGAGTGAGTCTCCACACTGCATTCCTGGATGCCCCCATATGCAGGATCCCCATCCCACACATTCCCTAATCCCTGCCCCCTCTGTCCCCAGACCACACCATTCCCAAAACCCCTATTAAAAAACCATTGCTTTTTTCCCAAAATTTCCTAATTCCAAAACAAACTCAGCTCTCACAAACCTCGCTTTTCCCGTGGCTTTGTTGTGCTCAGCTCATTCCAGCACAACCCCTGCTCCCGAATTCCAGCAGAGCCGGGGAGGAACCGTAACTCCTGAGCCAACAACCATCCCACACCCGCGCCTGCATAATTTAAAATAAAAACATCGAGCACCCCGCGGCTGCCGGCGAAGCCGCCGATGAACTGTGAGCCTCATTTGTGCTGTGTGCATGCCCGAAAATCCCTTTTTAATTTGCTCTGTCACAGTTAAATATGATTGCTCAGACAGCACCGAGCGTCTCGTACGGCGCGGAGACAAAAGAAATCATTTGGAGCAAAGAAGTGGGGAAACAAATTTCCAGGAGGATCCGGGAGCGGATGAAATGGCGCTGCCGGCTCGTGGTGCATAATCAGGGTTTGATTGGCCCTAAATCAGCGCGGAGGAACAGAGGGAGAGTGAAACTGCGGGGGAAAAATAGAGTTTGGGGGAAACGACAGCGAGAGAGCACCGAGCTGCTGGGGAGAGGAGGAATGGGCCGAAGGAATGGGATGGGATGGGATTTGTGGGATTTATGGGATTTATGGGATTTATGGGATTTATTGGCTGGGGTGGGATGGGATAGGATTTATGGGATGGGATGGGATGGGACGGGACGGGATGGGATGCAGGTGGAAGCTGAAGGCAGCAGGAACTGTGGGGTCCATGGTCACACCCTGAACATCCCCGGCTCGTGGTGCATAATCAGGGTTTGATTGGCCCTAAATCAGCTCGGAGGAACAGAGGGAGAGCGAAACTGCGGGGGGAAAATAGAGTTTGGGGGAAACGACAGCGAGAGAGCACCGAGCTGCTGGGGAGAGGAGGAATGGGCCAAAGGAATGGGGTGGGATGGGATTTGTGGGATTTATGGGATTATGGGATTTATGGGATTTATGGGATATTATGGGATTTATGGATTTATTGGCTGGGTGGGATGGGATAGGATTTATGGATGGGATGGGATGGGATGGGACGGGACGGGATGGGACGGGACGGACAGGATGGGATGGGATGGGATGGATGGGATGGGATGGGATGGGATGGGATGGATGGGATCCATGGAGTGGGATGGGATTTATGGGATTTTGTGGAATTTATGGGATTTATGGGATTTATGGGATTTATGGAATTTATGGGATTTGTGGGATTTCAGGGATGGGATGGGATGGAGGTGGAAGCTGCAGGCTGTGGCTGGAGGGGTTGGTACCAATGGGAACCAGAGCAGTCCAGGAGCCCAGCCCGGAGCTGTGGGACACAGCTGGGATGAAATAACCCAGAATTCACACAGGAGCCAGGGCAGGAACGTGCACAGGGAGGGCTGCCCACCCTCACCCTTCCCAGGGAGCTGGGAAAACAGGGAATGGCTCCAAATCACGAGAGGATGGGTTCAGATGGGATCTGGGGATTTGGGAATTGCTGGGGCTGGGATGGAATTGCAGCCCTGGATCCCTTTGAGTGCCCGAGGCCAGGCTGGACATTGGGGCTGGGAGCAGCCTGGGACAGTGGGAGGTGTCCCTGCATGGATGGGGATGGGGATGGGATGGGATGGATGGGATGGGATGGGATGGGATGGGATGGGATCCATGGATGGGATGGGATGGGATGGGATGGATGGATGGGATGGGATGGGATGGGATGGGATGGGATGGGATGGGATGGGATGGGATGGGATGGGATGGGATGGGATGGGATCCATGGGATGGGATGGGATGGAATGGGATGGGATGATGGGATAGTGGGATGGATGGGATGGGATTGGGATGGGATGGGATGGGATGGGATGGGATGGGATGGGATGGGATGGATGGGATGGGATGGATGGGATGGGATGGGATGGGTCATGGGATGGATGGGATGGGTGGGATGGGATGGGATGGGATGGGAGGATGGGATGGGATGGATGGGATGGGATGGGAGGATGGGATCCATGGGATGGATGGGATCCATGGGATGGGATTTGAGGTCCCTCCCATCCCAAACCATTCCAGAATTCTCTGGTTCTCCCTCTCTATTTCCTTCCAGCTGTGCCCATCTTGTTTCAGTCCCCAATGTCACTGAAATTCAGACTATTCAGACTTATTAGAAATACATCCATTTGCTGGATATCAAATGGTGTCATTACTTTAAATTCCAAGCAGCCAGGCTGAAATGCTGGAGGAAAAACCTCCGGGTTTTTTTGCCCTCTTCAAATTTTCCTGTGTTTTTTTCCTGCTCTCTGTGTGAGAACGTGGCTTTTGCAGGATCCCTGTTGGAAATATCCCTCAAGGGTTTTTTTTTTCTCACATGGAGCTGTTGCTGGGATCACTCTCTGCTGATCCCAGGATCATTCTCAGGGATGTGATCAGGCTGAGAGCAGCACAGGAGCCACAGGATCCCACAACAATCAGAGGGGCCGGTATTCCCTATGGAAAACACTGCAGTCCCTACACAGATCCATCGCTCTGTCTGCTCTGTAAACTGAACTTGACCATTTAAAAATTAAAAATTAATCATTTTCTTTCATTGGTGACTCGGTTTTGCACCTTTGCTTTCCAGCCCAAAATGAATTTTACTTTTCCAACGTTAGCAACTGGAAGAGTTTCGAGTGAAAAACACCAAATGCAAAAAAAAAAATCAGGTTCAAGTAATTATTCCTGCACATAATTATGGGATCTGTGAGGCTGGAAAAGAGCTCCAAGGCCATCGAGTTCTGTGCCCATCCCCACCTTGTCCCCAGAGCACTCAGTGCCACCTCCCTGGGCAGCCCCTCCAATGCTGATGAATCTCCCAAAATTAAGGAAACTGTTTTTACTGCTTTATTTTATTTTATTTTATTTTATTTATTTATTTTATTTTATTTTATTTTATTTTTATTTATTTTTTTTATTTTATTTTATATTATTTTTTTTATTATTTTATTATTTTAATATTTATTTTATTTATTTTATTTCATTATTTTATTATTATTATTTTATTTTATTTTATTTATTTTATTGCTTTATTTATTTTATTTTTTATTTTTTTATTTTATATTTTTTTATTTTTTCCCAGGCATACTCATATTTTCAATCAATAAACGGAATTATGCGGGACCAAAGGCAAACCACGAGGATTTCTCAGAGCTCCACATCAGCTGCTGATGGACAATTCCCTTCCTCCCCCCGAAGGAACTCAGCGCCTGAATTTCCAGCAGCAGATGGAGCGCAAAGAACATTAAAAACAGGGGAATTCTCCCAACCCAAAGTGATTGTTGAGCACAGAAGGAAAGCCTTTGACAAGGCAAGCCCGGCTCAAAGGAGCAGGAATCAGGTGGAAAAGCAGAGCTTTGATTTCCACCTCGGCGCTGGGATGTGCTAATTGTGCCCTCTGGGAGCTGAGCCCTTTGAAAGCACAATTCCTTCATCCGCACATGAAATAATTCCCGGCTGTTTCCAGCGCAGCCTTCATGTCTAAAGTAAACATATGTTGATCGGGTATTTCTAGAAGAATGCACCATCTGCTGTTTGACAACACGGCTCCTCTGAGCGCGGTGATTAGCCAGGGGTGAAAGGGAAAAAGCGTTTTCTGTGAAATTCTGCCTCGCTGGCAGAACATCTCGGGCAAGCTGGAATCTGGAAACACAAAACTGCAAAAGGATCCAGAGGGTGTTTGATCCAAACAAAGGGAAAAACTCCCTGATGATGGTTTTAACCTTCCCTCGCAAACTCACACAGGGGGACCCAACAGAGCCCCTCCCCTGACCCTAAAATCAGAAAAACTTGATCTATTCTGCGCAATAATGGTAAAAAATAAGTTTGCACATTTTTCCTGATTGTTTTATTAAAATATTACTTCACTGAGCATCAGTGGAAATTCGTTTTCTTGCTCCTCCTCCAGCCTTGCCCTGAAATCTCACCTTGGACACACCACAAACAAAAAAATGAAACAAAATAATTTTAAAGAGGGGTTTTAACCTGGTGTAATTTCATCCATCAGGGTTCACCAGGGAAATTGTGGCTCCTCCTGGATCCTTTTGAGTGCCCAAAACCAGGAGGACACTGGGACATGGGAGGAGTGGCACTAAATAGGATTTAAGGTCCTTTCCAACCCAAACCATCCCAGAATTCCAGGATTTTGTGGAAAAACCCTCCCTGCAGGAAACTCAAGGGATTTCCCAAATCACCTTTCCATCCCTGGGGCAGCTGTGGGATGGAAAAAGCTGCTCAGGAGCTGTCAGGGTTGTTTTTTTTAACATTCAAGCTGTTTAAATGTTATTTCAGATTAATCCGATGCCCAATTTGGGCAAAATCGAATCATCCTGTGGAAGGAAAGAAAGATTAAATTATAACTGGAAGAAATGTTCCAACAGAATTGTGTTTAAAGCGGAGAGAAGCGGTGATTTAATTTCACAAAGACAGGAGCCCAGCACCTGTCTGAAGAAGAATCACGATTTGGAAAGTTTTAGGTAAATAATCACTGCAGTTTTTCACTGGAATAAATCACAGACAGCTCTTCCCCGGTAAGAAATGTCAGAGCTTTCAGAGGAGAGCAGGAAAAAGGGAGATAAAACACCTCAAACCTCAGCAAAGGCACAGCCCACGGCAGGAAAGGCCCCAAACCCTGAGCTCAGCTCAGAAAATCCTGAGATCAAAGGGCTGCTCTGCTGTCCAGCTCTGCTTTCAGCAGGGGAAGGTGAATTAACAGCGTTGGGAGCACATCCCAGCCCTGCTTTTTCCATTTTTTTTCTTCTTGATTTATTTTATTTCTTCTACATTTTTCCTTTCTATCCTTTCTTTTACTTTTCTTTGCCTTCCCCGGGGCAAAGGTGAACAAAATCTGATTGAAGTTATGTAAAAAATGTTTAAAGTGGGATATTTTCCAGCACCTGGAGCTGGTGGTGGCATCTGTCACTGTCCCTGTGTCTGCCAGCCCTCTCCTCACCCTTCCCCTTTTTCATTAGGGGATCCTAATGAAACAATCCTTAGTCAGGATTATTTATCCTATTTCTTAGTAAGGATTATTTATCCTGTTTCTTTCCTGCATCATTCCTGTCCACATGAACACATTTTGGAGAGCAAGCATCACGAACATCATTCATTAATCTGCAGCAAAGTTCATTAAAAAAAAAAAAACAAAAAACACTGAAGGGAAGGGGAAAAAGGGAAAAAAAATTGGGGGAAAAAAAAATCTGAAAAAAGGCCCTTTTGGTTTTTCCTCTTACCAGAAAAATCCAACACTGGTTTTTCTTTGGGGTTAAAACAGCAAGGGCAGCCTTACTCCTCAAAACTCCCACCCAATTCTCCCCACCCACACCCCAATGCGCAGGCTCGGGAACCCCCTCCCACTGTACCAGGCTCCTGTCCAGCCCAATTATTCCAGCACAGGAATGTTTCTTGTGCCTGCAGCACCATCTGTGCCGTGCCCTGATTAATTAATTCCATCCCCAGATCCTCCGCAGCAGCCTCGGGGATGTTCAGGTACCGCTCGGAACTCCCCGGCCGCTCTTCCTTCCAGGCCATTCATTTGCGTTTGACATTTCCGAGTTCTCCGGCTCCACAAAATTTATTTCTGCCTGGTTTCATGTAAATCAAATTGCTTCAGACTTCTGCCTTCAGATTATAAGTGATCACATTAAACCACAAGATGCTCTTGGCCACGGCGAGACTAAAAATGAGATTTTGTACAGTTGTTCTTTCTCGTTAAATTCTTGGGTTTTTTTTTTGGTGAAGGGATGACTTTGTCATTCCCAAATAATTTGCCCACGGTGTGTTCTGGTGAGGTCCAGCTTGGAATGTGGAATCCAGGTCTGGAGAAACCAACACCAGGGGGATGTGGAGCTGTTGGAGAGAGTCCAGAGGAGTTCCTGGAGCTGCTCCAGGGCTGGGGCCAGACTGGGAGAGCTGGGAATGTTCAACTGGAGAAGGGAAGGGTCCAGGGAGAGCTCAGAGCCCCTTTTGGGGCCTAAAGGGCTCCAGGAGAGCTGGAGAGGGACGGGCCAAGGGAGGAGGGCAGGACACAGGGAATGGGGTCAAACTGAAAGGGAGTTGTGGGATTTGGGAAGAAATCCTGGCTATGAGGTGGGAGGCCCTGGATCCCTTTGAGCTGCCCAAGGCCAGCTGGACATTGGGGCTGGAGAGCCTGGGACAGTGGGAGGGGTCCCTGCCATGGATGGGGTTGGGATGGGATGGGATGGGATGGGATGGGATGGGATGGGATGGATCCATGAGGGAATGGGATGGGAGGGATGGAATGGAATCCATGGGACAATGGGATGGGATGGTACCATGGGATAGATTTAAGTTCCCTTCATCCCAAACCATTTTGGGATCCTCTCTCAGTGTTTGGCTCACGTTGCTCTCCCCCCCTCGCTCAGGGCTGGGCTGCTGCACCCCAGAGATGTTCCCAGAGCCTGGGAAGGGCTTTGGGATCCCGGGCTGTGGGGACAGCTCAGAGCTGAGCTCACCCCTGATCAGACACAGAGACACCGCCATCCTCTCCCCCTCTCCCCTGCCATGAATGGGGTGGGATGGGGTTATTTAAGGTCCCTTTAACCAACCACCCATAACTCCACAACACTTTAAAATTTCACTCCCTTTTCTCCACACAACCAGGAACAGGCGATTCCCACCCATTTACCCCCAGGAAGCTGCAAACGAAGCACAGATCGGAGCCAGAGGACCACGCAGGGAGAGTTTCCCGTTCACATCCTCACTTTTGGTCCCTCAGCTCCTCACAGGACCCCGCTCTGCTGAGCTGCTGCTCTCCTCTGCACACCACTGCAGGCAGGGCATGTCTGCCACGGCCACGCTCCGCGGAGCGACGGCGCAAATATGCAAAATAAATGTTATGAAAGCAACATGATTAAATTTTCTGACAGTGGTTGCCACGATGTTCAGAAATGCATGAAATGAATGAGGCTTGTTCGTGGCTTTGTTATCTCTGCCAGGTTGCCAGGGAGGGAGGGAGGGGGAGAGAAAAAAAAAAAATCCTGAAAATTAAAATAATTTTTCAATATGTTAGATAAATATCAGGGCTGTGGAAGAGGTGTGTGAGCAGGCATGAGAAATATTTCAATTAAAAAAAAAAATAAATGGGGAGCTTCATCAAAGGGCTGGCACGGGGCTGGCTGTGTGAGGGAAGGGAGGATGCTCTGATCCCATCCTGGGGTGATGGGGACAGGGAGGAGGATCCTCCCAGATCTGATGAAACCATGGATGTTCCATAATCCCGGGATTATTCCAGTCCTCCCCAGGCTGGACATTGGGGTTGGAGCAGCCTGGGACAGTGGGAGGGGTCCCTGCATGGATGGGGATGGTGGGATTTTGAGGTCCCTTCACCCCAAACCAGTTTGGGATTCTGTAGAGGAACCAGCTCATCCTCTCCATGAAGAAACCTCCCAAACTGGCGTGGCCTCCAAAAACCTGAACATTTTAAACCAAAAATCTGCTTCTGCTGCATCTCCATCAGGGTGGGGTTCCTGTACCCCCACTGTCCACACAGGGTCACCATCACAGGAAGATTTGGGTTAAAGGGACCTTAAATCCCACCCAGAGCCATCCCACCCATGGCAGGGACCCCTCCCACTGTCCCAGGGTCCCAATGTCCAGCCTGGCCTTGGGCACTCAAAGGGATCCAGGGTGCAATTCCATCCCAGCAATTCCCAGTTCCCAAAATCCCACCCAATCCCATTTTCCAGTGTGACCCCATTCCCTGTTCCTGTCCCTCCATCCCTTGGCCCCAGTCCCTTCCAGCTCTCTGGAGCCCTTCAGGCCAAAAGGGCTCTGAGCTCTCCCTGGACCCTTCCCTTCTCCAGTTGAACATTCCCAGCTCTCCCAGTTTGGCTCCAGAGCGGAGCAGCTCCACCCTGGCAGTTTTCCTTTGCCCATGGAGCAGCTCCGAGCGGAGCCGTTCGCCCTTCAGGCTCCGCGCTCGGCACATCCCGCCGTGCTGCTCGGCTCTATTATTTCTTTCCCCATGAATTGCCAGCTCAAGCTCAAACGCATTAAAATTGAAAGTGAATTCTGAATGCAGCCCAATATTTTATCTGCAATCCTGTATCGTGTGTAATTTGCTTGGCCTGGAGCAGAGAAATCGCTCTTGTCGGCTGCATTGAAAATGAGGCAAAGATAATGCCGGGATTTTTTTTTTTTTCCTTTGTTCCGGATGATGGATGTTCAGCTGGCTCCAAACTTGTGGTTTTCCACGTCCTCAGAGCTGAGCCCGGGGTCCAAACACTGCCCAGGCATGGGGGGGATGCAGCTGTGGATTTATGGGAACATCATTAAAATATCCCAAGAGGATCTTTTATCAGGGCAAGGTTTTTGTCCCAGAGGGTGCTGGCACTGCCAGACTCCCCAGGGAATGGTCCCAGAGAGCTCCAGGGATGCCCAGCGGGATTGTTGGGTGGGACAGGACAATCCCGGGAGTCCTTCCAGCTCAGGATATCCACGATCCCAACAACATTTCCACGATTTGCAGGACTCTGAAATCTCCTGGGGAGGAGGGAGCACCTCCCCAGGGCAGAAATCGCTCAGCCCAGCTCTATTTTCTCTGTCGTTGGTCTCTGCCTCATTTTTCTTCATTAAACAGCACCTGGCAGAGCGCGATTTCCACGCAGGGAATGAGGATTTGTTTGGGAGGATCGGAATAAATCCCGGTGGTGCTTCCCCACACTCGTCAAAGCAGCACAAAACCCCTGGTTTGGGATGATCCAACAGATGAACAGGTCGGGATTCAGGGAAATGGGATGGGATTAATGGGAATGGGATGGAATTCGTGGAAACGAGTTGGAATTCGTGGAAATGGGTTGGAATTCGTGGGAATGGGGTGGAATTCATGGAATCGGGATGGAATTCATGGACATGGGTCAGAATTCATGGGAATGGGTTGGAATTCATGGGAATGGGATGGAATTCATGGGAATGGGATGGAGTTCATGGGAATGGGGTGGGATTAATGGGAATGGGATGGGATTAATGGACACGGGATGGAATTCATGGGAATGGGATGCGATTCATGGGAATGGGTCAGAATTCATGGAGAATGGGTTGGAATTCATGGGAATGGGATGCGATTCATAGGAATGGGTTGGAATTAATGGAATCGGGATAGAATTAATGGGAATGCGTTGGAATTGATGAAAATGGGATGGAATTCATGGATTCAGGATGGAATTCATGGGAATAGGTTGGAACTCGTGGGAATGGGATCGAATTAATGGGAATGGGATGGAATTCATGGGAAAGGGTTGGAATTCATGGGAACGGGGTTGAATTCATGGGAATGGGATAGAATTCATAGAAATGGAATGGAATCCATGGGAATGGGATGGAATTCATGGGAATGGGATAGAATTCATGGAATGGTGGAATGTGGAATGGGATTGATAATGGAATGGATAATCATGGATGTTGAGAATGGGTATAATGGATGGAATTCATGGGAATGGGAATCGTGGAATGAGAATATGGGAATGGATGGAATTCATGGGAATAGGGAATGGGAATGGATAATTGGGAATGGGATGGAATTCATGGAAAGGTACTGGAATGATGATGGAATGGGATGGAATTCATGGAAATCAGATGGAATTCATGGGAATGGGTCAGAATTCATAGAAACAGATCCGATACCACAGGCAAATCTGGGAGGTGCTTTATTCTGGGCTGGGAAGGAAAAGCTTTGAAGGTTGTGGGAATTGTTGATGCCTCACCACACAATGTTTTGGTTCCTCTTTGGGTGTTTTTGGGGTTGCTGCTGTTGGGATCCCACCCTGGGAGGCGCTTCCTGCCCATTTGAAGAGTAATTGTGCATTTTTTTAGAGGAATTTTTAATGGAAACGGGGTATCCACGTAATAAATTATAAAATAAATTAAAAACCTTGAGCCAGTGCCTTCCCTTCATCATTTAGGGGGAAAATCTCCCCTTGCAGAGTCCCCCTGCCATTGCCATTTCTGCACAGCTGATAAACCATGGTCCCTTTCCTCCAGAGGTGGCATTTTCACAGAATTTTTTTTCCACTTTCCTTTCCACTTTTCCCACTTTTTCCTTTCCACTTTTCCCACTTTTTCCTTTCCACTGCTCTTCCTCTCCTTCAATTTGGCATGGGACACATCAGCCTTGGCTTTGGAGACGAGGGGAGAGCCTGCAGAGCATGGAAATGAGTTCTAAAAAGCTTTTTTTGGGTCGTTTGCTGCTCCAGCGGGGACAGGTTTGGAACAAACACAGGAACAGGAGTTGCATTTTCCATGGTTTGGTGTGGAATTATCGCGGGAGATGGAGCCCCTGCAGGGGACAGCTCCCCCAAAATGTCCTTTATTTCCATCCCTGGGGACAAAAAATGTCCTTATTTCCATCTCTGGGGACAGCTCCCCAAAATGTCCTTTATTTCCATGTCCAGGGACAGCTCCCCCAAAATGTCCTTTATTTCCATCTCTGGGGACAAAAAATGTCCTTTATTTCCATCTCTGGGGACAAAAAATGTCCTTTATTTCCATCCCCAAGACAGCTCCCCCAAAATGTCCTTTATTTACGTCTTCAGAAGCTCCCAAAATGTCTTTTTTTTCTCTCCAGGACAGCCAAATGTCCTTATCACCTGGGACAGCTCCCCAAATGTCCTTTATTTCCATCTCTGGGGACAAAAATGTCCTTTATTTCCATCCCCAATGACAGCTCCCCCAAAATGTCCTTTATTTATTTCCATCTCCATCTTTGAATGTGTTTGGTGGTGAGGGCTAAGCCCAGCTCAGAGCAGATTTTGGGGAACCAAGGGCTGATCTGAGTCCTCAAATCCGGGCTCCCACCTAAACCCCAGTGCTGAGGATGCTCTGATTGCAGCCAGGTTTTTGGAGGAAAACATCATCTTTAGTCAGTGTGTGAATCTATCCTGGAATTCCGGAATTCTGGAATTGTTTTGGTTGGAAAATTCCTCAGAGCCCATCAAGCCCAACCATTCCCACCCCTGCCCCTGTCCCCAAGGGCCACATCCACAGGGTTTTGGGATCCTTTCAGAGTTGGGCACCCCAAACTCCCTGGGCAGCTGTGCCAGGGCTGGATAAATCTTTTTAAGAAGAATTTTTTTCCCAATATCCAAAATAAACCTGCCCTGGTGCAGCCTGAGGCCGTTCCCTGTGATCCTGTCCCTGTCCCATGATGATCAGTGCACAATCCCATAATCCCAGAGGTTTTGGGCTGGAAGGGACCCTAAATCCCACCCAGAGCCACCGCTGCCATGGGAGGGACAGTCCCATTGTCCCAGGCTGCTCCAAACCCCAGTGTTCAACCTTGGCCACGTACTCGTAGGTCCCTTCCAACTGAAATATTTTATTAAATAGGAAATATATAAATAAAACACATAATATAAATTAAATATAATATAAATATAAATATAAATATAAAATATAAATATAATAAATATAAATATAAAATAAATATACATATACATATACATATACATATCATATACATATACATATACATATACATATACATATACATATACATATCATATACGTATACATATGTATACATGTAAATATACATAAAAATACATATAAATAAAAATAAAATAAAATAAAAAATAAAATAAAATAAAGAAATAAAAATAAAAATAAAAATAAATAAATACAGATATATATAGATATTATATAGGTATAAATATAGATATAAATATAAGATATAGATAAATATAAATATAAATATAAATATAAATATATTAATATTAATATAAATATAAATATATTAATCTCTGTAATACGTTATGTCTATTTAGGATACTTTTCTGGTTTTCCATCCCGATCTATGCAAAACTGAGCATCCACCACATCCTGTTTTTACCTACACAAAACAGGCCCTGTGTACAATTTATCCAAAGGGATAATTTTCCATCCATGGAAAAGATGTGGAAATGGGGAAAGATGTGGAAAAGCATTTCCCATTTCAGTGGGATCGAGGGGAGCACTCTGCTGTCCCCACTGAGTGACTCCAGGAAGGAAAGAGCCATAATTCCCTATTTCTGACTGCTGGAAATGTTCCTTTTACCTTCAGCTGAACCCTGCTGAACCAGGTCTGTGTGTAACCAGCTGGAAAAACAACCAGAAAATACCTTTTCTTCTGCTTTGCTGGTTCCCCCGACCCCTGCACGCTCTGTTTGCATTCACGGGAAAATTCACGGTGAGTTCCTGGTGAGTGGGGGACAAAAACCTGCTGGAAGGGGAGATGATTCATCCTAAAGGGGAGGAAAATCCCTGCTGGAGGGAACAGGTAAATCCCTGCTGGAAGGGGAGAAAAATCCATCCTAAAGGGGAGGTAAATCCCTGCTGCAAAGGGCCATAAATCCCTTCTGGAATGGCAGGTAAATCCATCCTGGAAAAGGAGGTAAATTCCTGCTGGAAGGGGAGGTGAATCCCTGCTGGAAGGGGCCATAAATCCCTGCTGGAAAAGGAGGTAAATCCCTGCTGGAATGGGAGGTGAATCCTTGCTGGAAGGGGCCAATAAATCCCTGCTGGAAGTGCAGGCAAATCCCTGCTGGAAGGGCAAGTGAATCCCTGCTGGATGGGCAGGTAAATCCATCCTGGAAGAGGAGGTAAATCCCTGCTAGAGGAACAGGTAAATCCATCCTGGAAAAGGAGGTAAATCCTGCTGGAAGGGGATAATCCCTGCAGGAATGGAGGTAAATCCATCTGGAAGAAGGAAGGTAAATCCTGCTGGAATGGAGGGTGAATTCCTGCTGGAAGAGCAGGTAAATCCCTCCTGGAAGGGGAGGTGAATCCCTGTTAGAAAGGGCCATAAATCCCTGCTGGAAGGGGAAGTAAATCCCTGCTGGAAGGGGAGGTGAATCCATCCTGGAAGAGCAGGTAATCCCTGCTGGAGGGACAGGTAAATCCGTCCTGGAAGGGGCCATAATTCCCTGCTGGAAGGGGAGATGAAAACATCCTGAAGGGGACGTGAATCCCCTTGGAAGGGGAGATAGATCCCTGCTGAAAGAGCAGGTAAATCCCTGCTGGAAGGGGCCATAAATCCCTGCTGGAGGGGCAGGTGAATTCCTGCTGGAAGGACAGGTAAATCCATCCTGGAATGGGAGAGGATGAATCCCTGCTGAAGTGAGGTGAAATCCTGCTGAATAATCGAATTAACCTGCTGAAGGAGGTGAATCCATCCTGGAACGACAGGTAAATCCGTTCTGGAAGGGGCCATAAATCCCTGCTGGAGGGACAGGTAAATCCCTGCTGGAAGGGGTCAAAAATCCATCCTGGAGGGACAGGTAAATCCCCCTGGAAGAGTAGGAAAATCCCTGCTGGAAAGGGCCATAAATCCCTGCTGGAATGGAGATGAATCCCTGATGGAAGGAAAGGTAAGTTCCTGCTGGGAGGGGAGGTAAATCCATCCTGGAAGGGCAGGTAAATTCCTGATGGAGGGACAGGTGAATCCCTCCTGGAAGGGGCCATAAATCCCTGCTGGAATGGGTGGTGAATCCCTGCTGGAAGAACAGGTAAATCCCTGCTGGAAGGGGTCAAAAATCCCTGCTGGAAGGGGAGATGAATCCATCCTAAAGGGCAGGTAAATCCCTGCTGGAAGGGGTCAAAAATCCCTGCTGGAATGGGTGGTGAATCCCTGCTGGAAGAACAGGTAAATCACTGCTGGAAGGGCAGGTGAATCCTTGCTGGAAAGGCAGGTAAATTCCTGATGGAGGGAGGTAAATCCCCCTGGAAGGGCAGATAAATCCCTGCTGGAAGGGATGAGGTAAATCCCTGCTGGAAGGGGAAGTGAATCCGTCCTAAAGGGGAGGTGAATCCCTGCTGGAAGATGTGGGTGCTGAAGGGGTTCACAAGAATAAGCTGAGCTTTAAGGCCCCTTGAACTCAACCTGTTCTTCAAAAAAGAAAAAAAAAATTAAATGAATTAATTCTGTGTAATGAACTTTGCTGCAGATTAATGAATGATGTTCGTGATGCTTGTTCTCCAAAATGTGTTCATATGGACAGGAATGATGCTGGGAAAGAAATAGGATAATAAATAATCCTTACTGAAAAATAGGATAAATAATCCTTACTGGAAGATGTGGGTGCTGAAGAGGCACTGAGGTGCAAGAATAAGCTGAGCTTTAAGGCCCCTTCAACCCAAACTGCTCTGTAAAAAATAAATTTAAAAAAATTTAAATTAATTAATTCAGTTTTAATGAATACTTGCTGCAGATTAATGAATGAAGTTTCGGATCGCTCTCCAAAATGTCAGTGACAAGAAGATAGCAGGAAAGAAACAGGGAAAATTAATCCTACTAGAAATAGGAAAAAACTGACTAAGGATTGTTTCAGTAGGAATCCCCTAATGAAAAAGGGAAGGGGTGAAGGCTGGCAGACACAGGGACAGTGACAGATGCCACCACCAGCTCCAGGTGCTGAAAATACCCACTTAAAACATTTTACATAAACTTCAATCAGATTTTGTTCACCTTATGCCCCGGGAAGGCAAAAAGAAAAGTAAAAGAAAAGGATAAAGGAAAAATGTAGAAAAATAAAAATAAATCAAGAAGAAAAAAAGAAAAAGCAGGGCTGGGATGTGCTCCCAACCTTTAGAATTCACCTTCCCTGCTGAAAGGAAGCTGGACACAGAGCAACCCTTGACTCAGAATTTTCTGAGCTGAGCTCAGGTTTGTGCCTTTCCTCCGTGGGCGTCCTTTGCTGAGTTTGAGGTGTTATCTCCTTTTCCTGCTCTACCTCTGAAAGCTCTGACATTCTACCGGGGAAAGAATGTCTGTGAGTTATCCAGTGAAAAACTCAGTGATTATTTACCTAAAACTTCCAAATCGGATCTCTTCAGACAGGTGCTGGCCACCCGTTTGTGAAATTAAAATCACCGTTTTTTTTTTTTTCTCTCTCGCTTAAACACAATCGTGGAATCATTTCTCCAGTTATAATTTAATCTTTCCTTCCTTGCCACAGGATGATTCGAATTTTGCATAAATCGGCAATCGATAAACTGAAATAACATTTAAACAGCTTGAATTTAAAAAAAAAACAACCCTGACAGCTCCTGAGCAGCTTTTTCAATCCCACAGCTGCCCCAGGTGGACAGGGTTGGACTGGAATCTCTTGAGTTTCCTGCAGGAGGGTTTTCCCA
>VKON01003631.1:0-23431 GCA_009741485.1 Malurus cyaneus samueli | reverse complement strand
GGTGCCTCTTCCTCCACCTTGTGGGATGGTTTGGGGGGATTTGGGGAAGATTTGGGGGCTATGGGCCCTTCTTAACACCTTCTGGAGATTTGGGACGGAGTGGGATTTGGGGGAATTTGGATGCTCTTCCTCCATTCTTCTGGGGGCTTTGGGATTCTATAAGGGGAATTCTGGGGTGATTTGGGGCTCTATCCTCCATCTTCTGGGGGTTGCGGATGGTTGGGGGGATTTGGGGGATTTGGGGTCCCTTTCTCACTCGGGATTGAGGGGCCCTTCTTCATGCTTCCTGGGGATTTTGGGGCATTTATGAGGGTTTTGGGGGAATTGGAGGCTGCCCTTCTACACCTTCATGGGGGTTGGGGCTCCTTCTCCCCAAACCCCCTGGGAGGTTTTGGGGGCTTTTCTCAACTCCTTGGGGGGTTTTAGGCAGATTTGGTGTTCTTCCTCACCTTTTGGGATTTGGGAATTTGGGGTTGCTCTTCCACTGCTTCCTGGGGAATTTAGGTGGTATTAGGGTTGCCCTTCCTTCCACCTTACTGTTGGGTTTGGGAGGCTTTTTCCATCCCACTCCTGGGGGATTTTGGGGGATTGAGGGCAATTATGGGGGTGCCCTTTCTCCACTCTGGGGTTTTGGGGATTTATGGACGGGAATTTGGGGGCCCTTCTAACACCCTTCCTTGGGGATTTGAAGGGGTCATCTCTTCCTGCCTTCCTGGGTGGTTTGGGGCCATTTTATGGGGAATCTGGGGGAGATTTGGGGTGGCCTTCTCCACCTTCTGGGGGTTTTTGGCGGCATTTCATGGGGATTTTGGGGGGATTTGGGGTTGCCCTTTCCCCACCTTCTGGGGGATTTGGGGGGGGATTTATGGCGGATCTGGGGGATTTGGGGTGGCCTTTCTCCACTTTCTTGGGGGATTTTGAGGGGCCCTCCTTCTTCCTGCTCCTGGTGATTTGGGGAATTTATGGGGTTTTGGGATTTGGTGCCCTATTCTACCCTGTCTTAGGGGGTTTGGGGGCTCCTTCTCCCACCCCCTGGGGTTTTGGGGGCTCCTCTTCCCAACTCTGGGGGTTTAAGGCCGATTTTGGGGTGTTCTTCCTCTACCTTTGGGGTATTTGGGAAATTTGGGGTGCTCTTCCACTGCTCCTGGGGGAATTTAGGTGGTTAGGGTCCTCCTCCACCTTCTGTGGGGATATAGAACTATATACACATAGACAACTCCTTGGGGGGTTTTGGGGGATTGAGGCCAGTGGGGCCCTTCCCACCTTCTGGGGTTTTGGGGGATTTATGGGATATTGGGGGGATTTGGGGTTGCCCTTCCCCCACCTTCTGGGGGATTTGCAGGGTGCTCCTTCTTCCTGCTCTGGTGTGGTTTGGCATTTCATGGGATCTGGGGGATTTGGGGTTGCCCTTCTACACCTTCTGGGGGATTGGGGCAATTTAATGGGATCTGGGTGGATTTGGGTGCCTTCTACACCTTCTCCTCGGGGGGTTTGGGACGGGGTTGGCGGGGTATTTGGGGGGATTTGGGGTGCTCTTCCTCCACTTGGGGGTTGGGGCGGATATGGGGATTTGGGATTTGGGGTGCCCTTTCTCTAACTCTGGGGGATTTTACGAGGCGCCTTCTTCCTCGCTTTTTCCCTGGGGGGGGAATAGGTTTGGGGATTTTGGGGCGGCTCTTCCTCCATCTTCTGGGGAATTTTGAGAGGGATTCATGGGAGGGTTTGGGTGGATTTTAGGGTGCCTCTCCTCCAAACTTCTGGGGGATTTGAGGGGATTTTGGGTGCTCTTCCTCTGCTCCTCAAGGTTTGGGGGCTCTGGGAGGCTCTTCCTTCCACCTCCTGGGGATTTGGGGGATTTGAGGGGATTTGGGAGCAACTTTTTGCTCCTGGGCATTTGGGGGGCATTTATGGGGATTTGGGGGATTTTGGGGTTTTGGGGGGATTTGGGGTGCTCTTTTCTCCAACCTTCTGGGGGGATGGGGGTCCTTTCTCCCCAACCCTGGAGAATTTGGGGGTTTGAGGGGTTCTCGCTGCTCCTGCGGGGACATTTTGGGTTGCGACGGTCTTTCCCCACTGCTTGGATTTCCCCGTGTTCTTCTGGCGCATTTCCCCTGTCCTTTCTGTGGGATTTTCCCATTATCTCCTGCTGGGATTCCCCCATTTGGGGATTTTCCCATTTTTCCTGTGGGATTTTCCCGTTTTTCCTGTGGGATTTCCCATTTTTGGGGTTTTCCCATTTTCCCTGTGAGATTTCCCCGTTTTTCCTGTGGGATTTCCCATTTTTGGGATTTTCCCATTTTCCCTGTGGGATTTCCCTTCTCTGTGGATTTTTCCCGTTTCCATATTCCCACCCGTTTGGGGATTTCCCGGCTTTTCTATGGGATTTTCCCATTTTTTCCTGTGGGATTCCCCATTTTTCCTGTGGCATTTCCCATTTTTGGGATTTTCCCATTTTTGGGATTTCCCATTTTCCTTATTCCCACCCATTTTGGGGATTTCCCGGTTTTCCTATGGGATCCCCATTTGGCGGTTTCGTGTTCTTTCCTGTGGATTCCCCATTTCCTGTCTGGATCCCCATTTTGGGGATTTCCCGGTTTTGGGATTTCCCATTTTCCTTATTCCCACCCCATTTTGGGAATTTTCCCATTTTTCCTATGGGATTTCCCCATTTTGGGGTTTCATGTTTTCCTGTGGGATTTTCCTGTTTTTCCTGTGGGATTCCCCATTTTCCCTGTGGGATTTTCCCATTCTTTGGGACTTTTCCCACTTTTTCCATTGCAGAGAATGCCCGGCGCTGATGGCCCAAGGAAAGAGGCTCCAGGGGGTGAGAAGCCGCTGGCCGGGGCCAAAATTGTGGGGTTGCACACCACAATCACAGCCCAGACCGCGGTGAGACCCCAACCCCGACCCCACAGCGACAGCCCAGTGCCCGTCCCCTAAAACCAACCCCAATTCTGATGGGCAGGAACCCCAAAAATGCTGAATTCTGATTGGCAGAGACCCTACAACTGACCCCAGTTCTGATTGGCAGAGACCCCAAAAATACCCAATTCCAGTGGGTGGGAACCCTAAAAATACCCAATCCTGATGGGCAGAAACCCAAAAAAATCCCATTCCAGTGGACAGGGACCCCAAAAATTCTGGATTCTGATTGGCAGACCCTAAAAATACCCAATTCTGGTTGGCAGGGACCCCAAAAATACCCAATTCTGATAGCAGGTGCCCCTGGAGCTGATTCCCAATCCCCGATCCCAATCCCTGACCCCATACCGAGATCCCACACCCCAATCCCAATCCCCGATCCCCCACCCTGAATCCTTGTCCTTGGAGCTGATTCCCAAAACCCCAATCCCAATCCCCGATCCCAAACCCCTGATCCTGCTCCCTGGAGCTGATTCCCAGTCCCTGAGTCCCCAAACCCCAATCCCTGATTCTTCCAATTTTCTCAAAGTCCCACACCCCAATGCCCACACCCCCAATCCCAAACCCCTGATCCCCAATCCCTGATCCCAATCCCCAACCCCAATCCCTGATCCTAATCCCCAATCCCAATCCCCAATCCCTGCTCCCAATCCCTGCTCCAATCCCCAATCCCACACCCCAATGGCCGATCTCAATCCCCAATCCCAATCCCCAATCCCCGATCCTAATCCCAATCCCTGATCCCAATCCCCGATCCCACACCCCAATCCCACAACTCAATCCCACACCCCAATCCCCATCCCAATCCACCCAATCCCTGATCCCAATCCCCAATTCCACACCCCATTCCCTGATCCCACACCCCAATCCCAAACCCCTGATCCCCAATCCCTGATCCCACATCCCAATTCCACACCCCATTCCTGATCCCCAATTCCCCAATCCCAAACCCCTGATTCCCCAATCCCTCATCCCAATCCCCGATCCTAATCCCCAGTCCCACATCCCGATCCCAATCCTTGTTCCCAATCCTTGTTCCCAATCCCCATCCCAATCCCCAATCCCAATTCCACACCACAATCCCAATCCCCTATTCCCCTATCCCAATCCCAATCCCTGATCCCTGATCCCAATCCCACACCCAGATCCCACATCTCCAATCCCCTGATCCACAAGCCAATCCCCACACCCGATCTCAAATTCCTGATCCCCAATCCCAATCCCTGTATCCTTCACATCCCGATCAATCCCCTGTGATCCCGCTGTTCTCGGAGCTGATTCCCGATTCCTGATCCCACACACCAATCCCCAATCCCACATCCCTCACCCTGACCCCAATCCTAATCTCAATCCCCCGTCCCCGCTCTGACCCCGCTGTTTTTGGGGTGCAGGTTCTGATGGAGACGCTGGCGGCTCTGGGGGCTCAGTGTCGTTGGGCCGCCTGCAACATCTACAGCACCCTCAACGAGGTGGCGGCCGCGCTGGCGAGGAGCGTCGTTATGGGGGATTTTGGGGTTTATTCGAGAATTTATTTGGGGTATTGGGGTTTTAAACAGGAACATTATCAGTATTTTGTAATGGGTTCTATCGGGGCCGCGTCATTGCTTGCAACATCTACAGCACCCTCAACGAGGTGGCGGCCGCGCTGGCCGAGAGCGGTACGGGGTCTATCGGGTTTTTTATTTGGGGTTTATTGGGGTTTTATTGGGATTTTATTGGGATGTTTATCAGGAGTTTATTGGGGTTTTATCGGGGCCTCCTGCAACATCTACAGCACCCTCAACGAGGTGGGCAGCCGCGCTGGGCGAGGAGCGGTACGGGGTTATCGGGGTTTTATTGGGGGTTTTTATTGGGTTTTATTGGGGTTTAAACAGGAATTTATCAGTATTTTGTATGGGTCCTTCTTTTTATCCGCGCCGGCCGCCTCCACACCATCTACACGCACCCTCCACATGACGTCTCGGCCCGCGCTGCGCTGAGAGCGGTGGCTACGCGGGTTTATCGGGGGTTATAAATATTATGTTTGAGCCGGGGGGGTTAAAATTTTTTTGGGGGTTTTATCGGGTTTATCGGCGGTTTTGGTTGGGGGTTTTTATTTTGTTATCTCGGGGCCGCCTGCAACATCTACAAAAGGGCATAACCTCAACGACGAGGTGGCGGCTGCGCTGGCCGAGAGCGGTATGGGGTTATTGGGGTTTAGTCAGGGTTTTATTGGGGTTTATTGGGGTTTTATCGAGATTTTATCGGGATTTTATCGGGGTTTTATCAGGGTTTTATTGGTATTTTATTGGGGTTTTATTGGGATTTCTATTGGGATTTTATTGGGATGTTTATCAGGAGTTTATTGGGGTTTTATCGGGGCCGCCTGCAACATCTGCAGCATCCTTCAACGACGGGTGGCGGCCAGCAGACTGGCTTCGAGAGCGGTACGAGGATTATCAGGAGGAATTTATTTGGGATTTATTTGGGTTTATTGGATGTTTAAATTAGGGGTTTTATCAGGGTTTTATTGAGGTTTTATCAGGATTTTTAAATCATTTATTTATCAATCAATATTTGTCAGGGTTTTATTAGGGAATGTTTATTGGGTAAAAGGGGTTCTTGTTGGGTTTTCTGTCAAGGGGTTTTTATAGGATTTTTGGGGATATAATATTAAAAATTTATATCGGGTTTTTGTTGGGTTTTTAATTGGGATTATTATTGGGTTTATTGGTCTTTATGAGGGTTTTATCAGGTGTTTATTGGGGATTTTGATCAGCATATTTGTATGAGAGTAATATATAAGTTGGGCCGTGCAACATCTTTACCACAACTCAACAAAGGGTGCGCGGACATAGCGCTGGCCGAGAAGCGGTTAGAGAATTTAATATGGGGATTTTATTGGGTTTTATGGGGTTAATAATATGGGTTTTATGGTGATTTTAAAATTGGGATTGATATATATCGAGAAGTTTATTTGGAGGTTTTATGGGGCGGCCTGCAAACATCTACAGCATACCTCAACGAGGTGGCGCCCGGCTGGCCGGAGGGTATGGGATTGTTGGTGTTTTATTGAGGTTTTAGGGATTTATTCGGGATTTATCAGGAATTTTATTGGAATTTTATTGGGATTTTTTTGGGATTTTTTTTATTTATTATAGAAGATTTATATGGCATTTTATTGCGATTGATGAATTGAAGATTGTCAAGAATTGATCCGAGGGATTTTATCACTGGGAATCTGATTTCACAGGGATTTTTCTAGGGATTGATTTGATCCCAGGGATTTCAGAGATTGATTCCCAAGGGATTCTGGATTGATTACCAACCCAAAAAAGGGTTTTTGGGTTAGGACTGATAGGATTTAAGATTGACCATTTCGTTGAATCGACCCAAGGATTTTTTGGGATTGATCCGATCCCGAGGGATTTCCATTGGGACTAAGATCCCAGGAAGATTTTTGGGGATTTATCTGACCCAAGGTATTTTCAGGATTGGTCTGGTCCAAAGGGATTTTCTGGGATTGATTCGCACGGGATTTTCTTGGATTGATTCCCAAGGGATTTCTTGGGATTGATCCAATCCTGAGAGCATTTTCCTGGACTTGAATTCCAGGGATCTTTCCAAGACATGACACGACCAGAAAGGGATCTTTTGGGATTGATTCCCAAGGGATTTTCCAGGATTGATTCTCATGGGATTTCGGATTATGATCCACCCAACAAAGGATTTTCTGGAGGATTAGATCCAACCAGAAGGGATTTTTCTTTAGGATTTGATAAACCGACCCAAAAGGGGATTTTTTAGGATTGTTTCGACCCCAAAGGATGTCCATTCATTAACGCCTTCCTCCCCGCAGGGTTCCCGGTGTTTGCCTGGAAGGGCGAGTCCGAGGACGATTTCTGGTGGTGCATCGACCGCTGCGTCAACGTGGAGGGCTGGCAGCCCAACATGGTGAGAGAAACGCCCGAAATCCCCCAAAAAAATGGGAAAAATCCCATGAAAAACCCCACGAAAACCCCATGAAAAACCCCATGAAAAATCCCATAAAAAACCCATGAAAAACTCCCATGAAAAACCCCATGAAAAGCCCATTAAAAACCCCGTGAAAAACCCCATGAAAAAACATGAAAACCCATGGGCAAGGGGCAGCTTTGGGGTTTCCTGACAGATTTAGGCCTGGCTTAACTTGGTGCCAGCGCAGCACGTCCCGTCGGATTTTTCCAGAAAAAACTCCAAATTTTTTCAGGAAAAAATCCAGATTTTTCAGGGAACCACCCGATTTTTGCTAGAAAAAACCCCAGGCTGATGAGTGTGATGATGGTGATGATGAGGATGGTGATGGTGATGATGGTGGTGATGATGGTGATGATGATGGTGATGGTGATGATGGCGATGGTGACGATGGTGTTGATGATGATGGTGATGGTGACGATGGTGTTGATGATGATGGTGATGATGATGGTGATGATGGTGACTCTGAGTGATGATGATGAGGTGATGATGATGGTGATAGATGATTGAATGATGGTGATGGTGATGATGAATAGTGAGGTGGTGATGATGGTGATGATGTGATGATGGATGAATGATGATGATAAGATGATGATGATGAGTGATGATAGATGAATGATGATGGTGCTCTGCTGATAAGATGGATTACAATGATGTGATAGGTGATCGGTGATGATGATGGGTGAGATTGGTTGATGGTGATGATGATGGTGATGATGAATGTGATGCGAGGTGTTTGTGATGATGATGATGGTGATGGTGATGATGTGATGATGATGATGATGGTGATGATGTGGTGATGTGAGATGATGATGATGATGATGTGGTGATGGTGATGATGATGATGATGGTGATGATGATGATGGTGATGTGATAGATGTGATGGTGATGGTGATGATGTGTGAGTGATGATGATGTGATGGTGCCGCTGCTGATTGATGATATAAATGATTGGTGATGGTGTGGTGATGATGGTGATGATTGGTGAATAGATTGGTGACTCTGAGGATGATGATGATGATAGATGTGATGATGATGGGTTGGATGATGATGGTGATGATGATAGAATAGGTCGATGATGATGATGATGGTGATCGGTGATGATGAGTGAGGTGAATGGTGGCTTAGATGATGGTGATGAATATGGTGAATGATGTGATGAAGATGGTGATGATGTTGATAGGAAATGATGATGATGATGGTGTGCTGCGATGATGATAATAATGATGAGGTAGATGGTGATGGTGATGATGATGGTGATGCTGCAGTTGGAATTCCTTGCATTGGAGTAGGGAACAAGCAAAGAAGAGGATGATGGTGATGAGAATGATGGTGATGATGATGACTCTGAGGATGATGATGGTGACGATGACGATGATGACTGGGGATGATGACGATGATGATAATGATGAAGATGATGATGGTGACTGAGGATGATGATGAAGATGATGATGGTGACTGAGGATGATGATGATGATAATAATGACTGGGGATGATGACTGATGATGATAACGATGGTGACTGAGGATGATGATGATGATGCTGACTCTGGGGATGATGATGGTGACAATGGTGGTGATGATGATGATGACTCTGGGGTCGATGATGATGATGGTGGTGATGAATGATGACTGATGATGATGGTGATGATGGTGATAATGACTGAGGATGATGATGATGATGACTCTGGGGATGACGATGATGATGATGGTGACTCTGGGGATGATGATGATGGTGATGCTGACTGTGAGGATGAAGATGACTTGGGATGATGATGGTGACTCTGAGGATGATGATGGTGGCTCTGATGATGATAATGATGATGATGATGATGATGATGATGATGACGACTGTAAGGATGATGATGATGATGGTGACTCTGATGATGATGATGACTCTGAGGATGATGATGATGATGATGATGATGATGATGGTGACTCAATGATGATGGTGATGATGACTGAGGATGATGATGATGGTGACTCTGGGGATGATGATGGTGATGAGATTGGTGACTGGGGATAATGACGATAATAATAATGATTATGGTGACTGAGGATGATGATGATGGTGACTGGGGATGATGACAATGATAATAATAATGATTATGGTGACTGAGGATGACAATGATGATGATAGTGACTCTGAGGATGGTGATGATGATGATGACTCTGATGATGATAACAATGATGACTGTGAGGATGATGATGATGGTGACGATGAATGATGACTCTGAGGACTATAATGATGACGATGATGATTATGACTCTGAGAATGATGATGATGACAATGACGATGATGATGCTGACTGTGAGGCTGAAGATGGCCGCCATGCCCTCACCCTGCACCCCCGAGCTCTCCCCATTTCCTCCTCAATCCCTCCGTGACTCCCCCATTTCCCCCATGCCAATCCCTCCTGTGGGGCAGCAGCCCTTGGCCCCATCCACCTTTGGGGTTTTTCCTTTTCTGGAACCTTCTCCAGGGGATCCCCGTGAGCTCAGCACCTCCTCTGTGCCGTTCCCATCGTTTCCCACACCCAGCCCCGCTCAGGCTCTTGGACCTCTCTTTTCCCTGAAATTCCAAGATTTTCCCACCCGCTCTTCCCAAATTTTTCCGGAGGGCTCCTCTCCTCGCTCACATTTTCATCCCTCGTGGCCGTTTCTTTTCCAGATCCTGGACGATGGTGGAGACCTCACCCACTGGATCTACAAGAAATATCCCAACATGTTCAAGAAGATCAAGGGCATCGTGGAGGAGAGCGTCACCGGGGTGCACAGGTAACGGGAACGCCACCAGCCCGGAGAAATCCCATAAAAACTCAGTCCCTGCTCTGTAAAATGCCAAACTCAGCTCAACATTAAACCTCCACCCCCTGAGCTCTGCTTTTCCTTGAGCCTGGAGAAATCTGGGATAAAAACTCAGTTTCCACTCTGTAAAACGTCAAACTCAGCTCAAGGTTGAGCTTTCAATCCCTGGATTCTGCTTTTCCTTGAGCCTGGAGAAATCTGGGATAAAAGCTCAGTTTCCACTCTGTAAAACGTCAAACTCAGGTTGAGTTTTCAATCCCTGGGCTCTGCTTTTTCTTGAGCCTGGAAAAATTTGGGATAAAAACTCAGTTCCCACTCTCTGAAATGCCAAACTCAGCTCAAGATTGAACCTCCAGTGCCTGTGCTCTGCTTTTCCTGCAGCCTGGAATGTCAGTCTGGAGAAATCTGGGATAAAAACTCAGTTTCCATTCTGAAATGCCAAAATCAGGTTGAGCTTTCAATCCCTGGGCTCTGCTTTTCCTGTAGTCTGGAGAAATCTGGGATAAAAACTCAGTTCCCGCTCTGTAAAATGTCAAACTCAGGTTGAGTTTTCAATCCCTGGGTTCTGCTTTTCCTTGAGCCTGGAGAAATTATCCCCATGGATATTCCCATTTTCCCCCATGGATAATCCATTTTCAATCCCATTTTTCCCTGTTTTCAATCCCGTTTTTCCCCGGTTTCAATCCCATTTTTCCCCGTGGACAGTCCCATTTTTCCATGGATAATCCAGTTTTTCCCATGGCTAATCCCGTTTTCCCATGCCCATTTTCAATCCCTTTTTCCCCATGGATAATCCCCTTTTCAATCCTGTTTTTCCCATGGATAATCCTGTTTTCAATCCCATTTTTCCCATGGATATTCCCATTTTCCCATGGCTAATCCCTTTTCCCATGGCTAATCCCATTTTTCCATGGCTAATCCCATTTTCCCATGGATAATCCCAGGTTCCCGTGCCCATTTTCAATCCCATTTTCCCCATGGCTATTCCCATTTTTCCATGGCTAATCCCATTTTCCCATGGCTAATCCCATTTTTCTATGGATAATCCCATTTTCCCATGGCTATTCCCATTTTCCCATGGATATTCCCATTTTCCCATGGATATTCCCTTTTTTCCATGGATAATCCCATTTTTCCATGGATAATCCCTCATTTTCCCATGCCTTTTCAATCCCATTTTCCCATGCATCTCATGGCTAATCCATTTTTCCCATGGCTAATCCTTTTCCCATGGCTAATCCCATTTTCCCCATGGCTAATCCCATTTTCCCATGGCTATTCCCATTTTCCCATGGCTAATCCCATTTTCCCATGGCTATTCCCATTTTTCCATGGATAATCCCATTTTTCCCATGGATAATCCCATTTTCCCATGCCCGTTTTCAATCCCATTTTCCCATGATATTCTACATTTTTCAATCCCATTTTTCCCAATGGTAATCCCTTTTCCATGGCTAATCCATTTTCCCATGGCAATTCCCATTTTCCCATGGCTATTCCCATTTTCCCATGGCTAATCCCATTTTCCCATGGCTAATCCCATTTTTCCATTAATATTCCCATTTTCCCCATGGCTAATCCCATTTTTCCATGGCTAATCCCATTTTTCCATGGCTAATCCCATTTTTCCCATGACTAATCCCATTTTCCCATGGATAATCCCATTTTTCCCATGGCTAATCCCATTTTCCAGTCCCGTTTTCCCATGGATAATCCTGTTTTTCCCATGCCCATTTTCAATCCCATTTTCCCCATGGATATTCCTATTTTTCAATCCCATTTTCCCCATGGCTATTCCCATTTTCCTATGGATATTCCCATTTTCCCCATGGCTAATCCATTTTCCCATGGATATTCCCGTTTTTCCATGGCTAATCCCATTTTCCCATGGCTAATCCCATTTTTCCCATGGCTAATCCCATTTTCCCATGGCTAATCCCATTTTCCCATGGCTAATCCCATTTCCCTGTGGTATCCATTTTCCCATGGCTAATCCATTTTCCCATGGCTATTCACATTTTCCCATGGCTAATCCAATTTTTCCATGGCTAATCCCATTTTTCCATGCCCATTCCAGGCTGTACCAGCTCTCCAAGGCAGGCAAGCTCTGTGTCCCCGCCATGAACGTCAACGACTCCGTCACCAAACAGAAATTCGACAATTTGTACTGCTGCCGGGAATCCATCCTGGACGGGTGAGTGGGGACACGGGAACGGGAATTTGGGGCATTTTCACTGGGAATGGGGAAAATTCCACGGAATGGGAAAAATTCCAACTGGGAATGGGGGAGAAATTCACACCGGGAATGGGAATTTGGGGCATTTTCATCGGGAATGGGGGAGGAATTCCCACAGGGAATGGGGGTATTTTCATCGGGAAGGGGGAGAAATTCCTTCAGGGAATGGGGGATTCCAACCGGGAATGGGGGATTCCTTCAGGGAATGGGGGAGGAATTCCCACGGGAATGGGGGCTAATTCAACCGGGAAATGGGGCGTTTTCACCGGGAATGGGGATGGGGGGAATTCCAACTGGGAATGGGGGGAATTCCCACCGGGAATGGGGGATAATTTCCCACCAGGAATTTGGGGCATTTTGGCCAGGAATGAGGGAGAAATTCCCACTGGGAATGGGGGCGATTCTAAACAGGAGTGGGGGAATTCCAACCAGGAATTGGGGGAATTCCCACTGGGAATGGGGATGGGGAAATTCCAACCGGGAATGGGGCAGAAATTCCCACAGTAAATGGGGGTGATTCCCACCGTTAATAGGGCAGGAATTCCTTCAGGGAATGGGGGCAATTCCAACCAGGAATGGGAATTCTAACCAGGAATGGGGCAGGAATTCCCACCGGGAATGGGTGCGATTCCCACCAGGAATGGGGCAGAAATTCCTTCATGGAATGGGGGTGTTTTCATCCGGGAATGGGGCAGAAATTCCCACTGGGAACAGGGGCGATCCCAACCGGGAATGGGGGGATTCCTTCAGGGAATGGGGGAGAAATTCCTTCAGGGAATGGGGGCAGGAATTCCAATCGGGAATGGGGAAAATTCCAATTGGGAATGGGGGCATTCCAACCGGGAATGGGGGGGATTCCAACGGGAATGGGGATGGGGGAATTCCAACCGGAAATGAGGCAGAAATTCCCACCGGGAACGGGGGAATTCCAACCAGGAATGGGGGAATTTCCACTGGGAATGGGGATGGGGCAATTCCAACCGGGAATGGGGCAGAAATTCCTTCAGGGAATGGGTGGAATTCCCATCGGGAATGGGGCAGAAATTCCCACCAGGAATGGGGGAAATTCCCACCGGGAATTTGGGGCATTTTCACTGGGAATGGGGGAGAAATTCCCACCAGGAATGGGGGAAAATTCCCACAGTAAATGGGGGTGATTCCCACTGGGAATCGGGATGGGGGAATTCCAACCGGGAATGGGGGAAAAATTCCCACCAGGAATGGGGGCATTTTTACCAGGAATGGGGGAATTCCCACTGGGAATGAGGCAGAATTCACGCGGAATGGGGGGAATTCCAACCAGGAATGGGGGAAATTCCACCTGGAATGGGGGATTCCAACCGGGAATGGGGGAGAAATTCCTTCAGGGAATGGGGCAGGAATTCCAACTGGAATGGGATGGGGGAATTCCAACCGGGAATGGGATGGGGAATTCCAACCGGGAATGGGGATGGGGAAATTCGAATGGGAATGGGATGGGGGAATTCCAACCGGGAATGGGGGAATTCCAACCGGGAATAGGGGGACAAATTCCCACAGTAAATGGGGGTGATTACCGCCGGGAATGGGGGAATTTCCCACTGGGAATGGGGCAGAAATTCCCACCGGGAATGGGGGAAATTCCAACCGGGAACGGGGGAATTCCAGCCGGGAATGAGGGAAATTCCAATCGGGAATGGGGCAAAAATTCCTTCACGGAATGAGGGTGTTTTCACCAGGAATGGGGGAGAAATTCCCGCTGGGAATGGGGATGGGGAAATTCCAACTGGGAATGGGGAAATTCCAACCGGGAATGGGGAAAATTCCAATCGGGAATGGGGAAAATTCCAATCGGGAATGGGGGGATTCCAACTGGGAATGGGGGAAAAATTTGCACTGGGAATGGGGGTGTTTTTACTGGGAATGGGGCGGAAATTCCCACCAGGAATTTGGGGCATTTTCACCGGGAATGGGGCAGAAATTCCCATGAGATGAGATGGGATTTATGGGATGGGATCCATGGGATTTATGGGATGTGATCCACGGGATCAATGGGATTTATGGGATGGGATCCATGGGATCCATGGGATTTATGGGATGAGATCCATGGGATTTATGGGATGGAAAAAATCAAAATCCATGGGATTGATGGGATTTATGAGATGGGATCTATGGGATCAGTGGGATGGGATAGGATGGGATTTATGGGATGGGATCCATGGGATTTATGGGATGGGATCTATGGGATCCATGGGATTTATGGGATGGGATCCATGGGATTTATGGGATGGGATCCATGGGATTTATGGGATGGGATCCACAGGAATCCCATGGGATTTATGGGATGAGAATCCATGGGATTTAGGGATGGAAAAAATCAATAACATGGGATTGATGGGAATTTATGAGATGGGATCTATGGATTAGTGGGATGGGATAGATGGGATTTCTGGGATTTAATGGGATGGGATCTATGGATTTATGGGATGGGAATCAGTGGGATGGATGGGATCTCACGGGATCCATGGGATTTATGGGGTGGGATACATGGGATTTATGAGATGGGATCTATGGGATCAGTGGGATGGGATTTATGGGATGAGATCCATGGGATGGGATGAGATCCATGGGATTTGATGGTTTGGGGATGGGATAGGATGGGATTTATGGGATTTATGGGATGGATTTATGGGATTTAAGGTCCTTTCCACCCCAAACCATCCTGGCATTCCATGGCAGCCCCGAGGGTTAAACTGGGATCAGGGCTAAGCCGGGCTCTGGAATTTAAACCAGAACTAAGGGCGGAGTGAGCACAGGTGGGGTGGAGCCAAATTCCTGGGAAAAGGGAGGGAATTCCACCATCCCCACAAAGCTGACCCATTTATGGGGCTAAAAATAGAATAAAAAATAACATTAAAAACACATTTCAAATAAGTTAAAAATAGCATTAAAAATTGGGTTAAAAATAGCATAAAAATTGGGTTAAAATGCATAAAAATAGCATTAAAAATAGCGTTAAAATAGCATTAAAAATCGTGTTAAAAATAGCATTAAATATTGGGTTAAAAATAGCATAAAAATAGTGTTAAAAATAACATTAAAAACATTAAAAAACACATTTAAAATAGGGTTAAAAATAACATTAAAAATTGGGTTAAAAATAGCATAAAAAATAGTGTTAAAAATAGCATAAAAATCGTGTTTAAAATGGCATAAAAATAGTGTTAACTAGCATGAAAATAACATAAAAATAGTGTTTAAAATGGCTTTAAAAATAGTGTTAAAAATATTGTTTAAAATAGCATTAAAAATATTGTTAAAAATGGCATAAAAAGTCTTAAAATAGTGTTAAAAATGGCATTTAAAATAGCATTAAAAACGCATTAAAAATAACATTAAAAATATTATTGAATAGCATTAAAAATAGCATTAAAATAACATTAAAAATAGTGTTAAAATGGCACTAAAATAGTATTAAAAATAGTGTTAAAAATAGCATTAAAATAGTGTTAAAAATGCCATTAAAAATAGTGTTAAAAATTTTGTTTAAAATTACATTAAAAATAATATTAAAATAGGATCAAAAATAGTGTTAAAAATGCCATTAAAAATAGTGTTAAAAATGGCATTAAAAATAGGGTTAAAAATGGCGTTTAAAATAATGTTAAAAATACTGTAAAAAATGGGATTTAAAATAGCATTAAAATTGCATTAAAATAGCATAAAATAGTGTTAAAAATGGCATTAAAAATAGGGTTAAATAGTGTTAAAATGGCATAAAAATAGCATTGAAATAGGGTCAAAATAACAAAAATAGCATAAAAAATAGTGTTAAAAATGACATTAAAAATAATGTTAAAAATATTGTAAAAAATGGCATTTAAAATAGCATTACAATTACATTAAAAAAACATTAAAGAGCATTAAAAAAACATTTTAAATAGTGTTAAAAATGGCATTAAAATAGTGTTAAAAATATTGTTTAAAATGTTTAAATGACATTAAAAATAACACTAAAAATAGGATTAAAAATAGTGGAAAATAACATTAAAAAGTGTTAAATAACATTAAAAAAGGGTTAAAATAACATAAAAATAGTGTAAAAACACTAAAAATAGCGTTAAAAATATTGTTAAAATGGGATTTAAAATAGCATTAAATTGCATGAAAAATAGCATAAAATTAGTGTTAAAATGCCATTAAAAAATAGTGTTAATATATGTTTAAATGTTTTAGTTAATTGCATTAAAATACACTAATGGATTAAAATAGTGTTAAATAACATTAAAAGTGTTAATAACATTAAAAATAGGGTTAAAAATGGCATTAAAAATAGCGTAAAAAACACTAAAAATAGTGTTAAAAATATTGTTAAAAATGGCATTTGGAAATAGCATTAAAATTGCATGAAAAAAGCAGATAAAATTAGTGTTAAAAATGGCATTAAAAATAGTGTTAAATAGTGTTAAAAATGGCATAAAAATAGCATTAAAAATAGGGCTAAAATAGCATAAAAATAGCATAAAAAATAGTGTTAAAAATGACATTAAAAATAATGTTAAATATTGTTAAAAATGGCATTAAAATAGCGTTACAATTACATTAAAAAAAATTAAATAGCATTAAAAATAACGTAAAAAATAGTGTTAAAAATGGCATTAAAAAATAGTGTTAAAAATATGGTTTAAAATGTTTAATGTTTAAAATTGCATAAAAACAACACTAAAAATAGCATTAAAATAGTGTAAAAATAACATTAAAAAGTGTTAAAATAACATTAAAAATAGGGTTAAAATAACATTAAAAATAGTGTAAAAAACACTAAAAATAATGTTTAAAATATTGTTAAAAATGGGATTTAAAATAGCATTAAAATTGCATGAAAAATAGCATAAAATTAGTGTTAAAAATGCCATTAAAAATAGTGTTAAAAATATTGTTTAAAATGTTTAATGTTTAAAATTGCATTAAAAATAACACTAAAAATAGGATTAAAAATAGTGTTAAAATAACATTAAAAAGTGTTAAAATAACATTAAAAATAGGGTTAAAAATGGCATTAAAAATAGCGTAAAAAACACTAAAAATAGTGTTAAAAATATTGTTAAAAATGGCATTTGAAATAGCATTAAAATTGCATGAAAAAAAGCATAAAATTAGTGTTAAAAATGGCATTAAAAATAGTGTTAAATATTTGTTAAAATGTTTAAAATGACATTAAAAATAACACTAAAAATAGGATTAAAAATAGTGGAAAAATAATATAAAAAGTGTTAAATAACATTAAAAATAGGGTTAAATAACATTAAAAATAGTGTAAAAACCACTAAAAATAGCGTTAAAAATATTGTTAAAATGGCATTTTAATAGCATCGTTCTGGTTGATGAATTAATTAATTTTAAATTATATAAAAGGGTTTAATTGGGATTTTTTTCCCATTTTTTTCAGGCTGAAGAGGACGACGGATATGATGTTTGGGGGGAAGCAGGTGGTGGTTTGTGGCTATGGGGAGTAAGGGGGAGAAAATTCCCATTTTTTTCCTGGATTCCGCTTGGAAACCTCAGGACTTCAAGGTTTTCCTAAAAAAAAGAAGATTTTTAAAAAATTTAAAAAAATTAAAGAAATTTAAAAAAAAGAAGATTTTATTAGGAAGGAGATGGCAAAGTTGAGTCTTTTAAAAAAAAAAAAATTAATATATTCTGGGAAAAAAATCTGGGAAAAAATTGTAATATTCTGGGAAAAAATGAAATATTCTGGGAAAAAAATCTGGGAAAAATATTGAAATATTCTGGGAAAAAATGAAATATTTTGGGGAGAAAATTGAAATATTCTGGGAAAAAGTGAAATATTATGGGGAGAAAATTGAAATATTCTGGGAAAAAATGAAATATTCTGGGAAAAAAATGTGGGAAAAAATATTGAAATATTCTGGGAAAAAAAATCTGGGAAAAAAATATTGAAATATTCGGGGAAAAAATGAAATATTCTGGAAAAAAATGAAATATTTTGGGGAGAAAAATTGAAATATTGTGGGAAATGAAATATTTTGGGAAAAAATTGAAATATTCTGGGAAAAAATGAAATAATTTGGGGAGAAAATTGAAATATTCTGGGGAAAATATCAAATATTTTGGGGAGAAAATTGAAATATTCTGGGAAAAATATGAATGTTTTGGGGAGAAAATTGAAATATTCTGGGGAAAAATTGAAATATTCTGGAAAAATTAAATATTTTGGGGAGAAAATTGAAATATTCTGGGGAAAATATCAAATGTTCTGGGGAGAAAATTGAAATATTCTGGGGAAAAAATTCAAATATTCTGGAAAATAATTCAAATGTTGGATTTCATCCTCCTAGGAATGGGATTTTATCCCCTCAGGAATGGGATTTCACCCCCAGCAATGGGATTTATTGTCCCAGAATGGGATTTCTTTCCCCAGGAATGGGATTTCACCCCCAAAGAATGGGATTTATTGTCCCAGGAATGGGATTTTTTTCCCCAAAGAATAGGATTCAGTGTCCCAGGAATGGGATTTCATCCCTCAGGAATGGGATTTCATCCCCCCGGGAATGGGATTTCACCCTCTGGAAATGGGATTTTACCCCTCAGCAATTTGGGGGATTTCACCCTCTGGAAATGGGATTTTGTCCCTCAGCAATTTGGGGGATTTCACCCCCCATCAATAGGATTCTGTGTTCCAGGAATGGATTTCTTCCCCTCAAGAATGGGATTTCATGCACCGGGAATGGGATTTCACCCCCCAGGAATGGGATTTCACCCCCCCATCAATGGGATTCTGTATCCCAAGAGTGGGATTTCACCCCACAGCAATGGGATTTCACCCTCTGGAAATGGGATTTCACCCCCATCAATGGGATTCTGTGATCCAAGAATGGGATTTCACCCCCCAGGAATGGGATTTCACCCCCAAAAAAAGGGGATTTCACCCCTCAGCAATGGGATTTCACCCCCAACAATGGGATTCTGTGTCCCAGGAATGGGATTTCATCCCCTCAGGAATGGGATTTCACCCTCAAGAAAGGGGATTTCACCCCCAAGGAATGGGATTTCTTTTCCCCAAAGAATGGGATTTCACCCTCTGGACATGGGATTTTGTCCCTCAGCAATGGGATTTCACCCCCAGCAATGGGGTTTCAGCCCCAGCAATGGGATTTCATGCACTGGGAATGGGATTTCACCCCCAGCAATGGGGTTTCAGCCCCATCAATGGGATTTCACCCCACAACAATGGGATTCCGTATCCCAAGAATAGGATTTCACCCCTCAGCAATGGGATTTCACCCTCTGGAAATGGGATTTCACCCCCCCATCAATGGGATTCTGTATCCCAAGAATGGGATTTCACCCCAGGAATGGGATTTCACCCCCATCAATAGGATTTCACCCCAACATGGGATTTCACCCCACAGCAATGGGATTCCGTATCCCAGCAATGGGATTTCTTTCCCCAAACAATGGGATTTCACCCCCCGGGTTTAGGATTTCCCATGGTGGGTATGGGCGGGGTCCCTGGCGCTGTTTTTTCCCCTTTTAGCCCCGCTCTTTTTAGCCCCGCCCCTTTAGCCCCCACCCCTTTTAGCCCCACCCCCCTTTAGCCCCGCCCCTCTGTTTCAGTGGGGAAGGGTGCTGTGCCGCGCTCAAGGCCATGGGATCCATCGTCTACGTGACCGAGATCGACCCCATCTGCGCCCTACAGGCCTGGTGAGGGGACAAAGGGACAAATCCTAATGGGGCTGATCCTAATGGGAGTGATCCCAAAGGGGCTGATCCTAATGGGACTGATCCTAATGGGGCTGATCCCAATGGGACTGATCCTAAAGGGGCTGATCCTAATGGGAGTGATCCTAATGGGATTGACCCCAAAGGGGCTGATCCTAATGGGGCTGTGGGAAAACAGGGCTGATCCTAATGGGACTGATCCTAATGAGGCTGACCCCAAAGGGACTGACCCCAAAGGGACTGATCCTAATGGGGCTGATCCCAAAGGGGCTGATCCTAATGGGACTGATCCTAATGGGGCTGATCCTAACGGGAGTGATCCTAATGGGGCTGATCCCAATGGGACTGACCCAGCAGGACTGCGGGAAAACGACTGATCAAGAGAATGATCCTAATGGGGTTTTTTTTTTTTGATCTTAATGGGGCTGATCCAAGGGAGCTTGATCCTAAGTGGGGCTGACTTAAATGGGCGCTGATCCAAAGGGACTGACCTCAACGGGGGCTGATCCCAAAGGGACTGATCCTAATGGGGCTGATCTTAATGGGGCTGATCCCAAAGGGACTGACCTCAACGGGGCTGATCCTAATGGGGACTAGATCCTAATGGCGCTAGATCAATGGGGCTGATCCTAATGGGGCTGATCCCAACAGGACTGCAGGAAAACCGGACTGACCCCAACGGGACTGATCCTAATGGGGCTGATCCTAATGGGGCTGATCTTAATGGGGCTGATCCCAAAGGGACTGACCTCAACGGGGCTGATCCTAATGGGGCTGATCCTAATGGGGCTGATCCCAATGGGGCTGATCCTAATGGGGCTGATCCCAACAGGACTCAAACAGGACTGCAGGAAAACCGGACTGACCCCAACGGGGACTGAATCCTAATGGGGCTGATCCTAATGGGGCTGATCTTAATGGGGCTGATCCTAACAGGTCTGACCCCAAAGGGACTGGTCCTAATGGGACTGATTCTAACAGGGCTGATCCTAATGGGGCTGATCCCACCAGGGCTGACCCAAACAGGACTGTGGGGAAACTGTGGGGTTATCTTTGGGGTCTGAGGGTCACTCTGTCCCATTTCCCAGGAGTTGTGGGGTTAGTTTTAGGGTCTGAGGGTCACTTTGTCCCGTTTCCCAGGAGTTGTGGGGTTGTGTTTGGGGTCTGAGGGTCACTCTGTCCCATTTCCCAGGATTGTGGGGTTAATTAGGGTCGGAGGGTACTTTGTGCCGCCCAGGAGTTATTGGGTAATTTAGGGTCTGAGGTCACTTGGTGCCGCTTTCCCAGGAGTTATGGGGTTATTTGGGTTTGGGGTCACTTGTTTCCTTTTTTCCCAGGGTTGTGGGTTGTGTTTGGGGTCTGAGGGTCACTTGTCCCATTTCCCAGGAGTTGTGGGGTTATTTTAGGGTCTGAGGGTCACTTTGTCCCGTTTTCCTGCAGCATGGACGGGTTCCGGCTGGTGAAGCTCAATGAGGTCATCAGACAGGTGGACATCGTCATCACCTGCACAGGTATGGATTTGGGATCCTGACCTAAAATCTGCCCTAAACACTGGGGATTTAGGGGATTCCTGCCCCAAAATCTGCCCTATAACAAAGGGATTGGGGATCCTGACCCCAAAATGTGCCCTAAAACATGGGGATTGGGATCCTGACCCTAAAATCTGCCCTAAAACACGGGTATTTGGGATCCTGACCCCAAAATCTGCCCTAAAACATGGGGATTGGGGATCCTGACCCCAAAATGTGCCCTAAAACAGAGGGGATTTGGGATCCTGACCCCAAAATCTGCCCTAAAACACAGGGATTTGGGATCCTGACCCCAAAATCTGCTCTAAAACATGGGGATTTGGGGTCTGGTGGGGTTTATTGGTTCTGCCCAGGGTTTTTTGGGATCTGATGAGTTTAATGGGATTTTGGTGGGGTTTTTTTGGGATCCAGTGTGGTTTTTTGGGATCTGGCAGATTTTTTGGGATTTCTGTGGGGTTTATCAGGAATTTGGTGGTGTTTATTGGGATCCGATGTGGTTTTTTTGGGATCCAGTGGTTTTTTTTGGGATCCGGCGGGTTTTTTGGGATTTCTGTGGGGTTTCTTAGGATTTTGGTGGGTTTGTTGAGATCTGGCAAGGTTTATCGGGATTTTGGTGGTGTTTATCGGGATTTTGGTGGTGTTTATTGGGATCTGGTGTGTTTTTTTGGGATCTGGCGGGTTTTTTGGGATTTCTGTGGGGTTTCTCAGGATTTTGGCTCCTGCAGGGAACAAGAACGTGGTGAGCAGGGAGCACCTGGACAGGATGAAAAATGGCTGCATCGTCTGCAACATGGGGCACTCCAACACCGAGATCGACGTGGTCAGTGCGGGGTCAGGGTTGTGGGATCATGGGGTTTGGGATCATGGAGTTTGGGGTGATGGGTGGGGTGATGGGGTTGGGGTCATGGGTTTGGGGGTCATGAGTTGGGTTGATGGGTTTGGGGTCATGGGTTTGGGTGGGCTTGGTGGATGGGTTTGGGTCATGGGGTTTGGGGTCATTGGTGTTTGGGGCCGTGGGTTTGGGTGATGGGTTTGTGGTGACTGTTTGGGGTCATGGGTTTAGTCATGGGTTTGGATTCAATGGCTTTGGGTCATGGGCTTTAGGGTCATGGGTATTGGGGGTGTGGGGCAGCACACTGTGTTACCCGTTTTGATCCCTTTCTCCATTGGTTTGGGGTTGATTTAGGTTTGGTCTGGAACATTTCCATCCTGTTTCCATTACCCCGTCTCCCATCCCATTTCCCTTCCCATTCCATTTCCAATTCCATCTCGACTCCGTTCCTTACCCGATTCCAATCCTGTTCCCCTTCCCCCACCCGGTTCCCACCCCATTCCTGTTCCCAATCCCCATTCTTACCCCATTCCCGTTCCCTTCCCATCCCAATTCCCTGTCCCATTCTCACCTTCTTCCAAATCCACTTCTCACCCGATTTTCCCATTCCTGTTCCCAACTTGTTCCCACCCCGTTCCCATTCCTTTCATTCCCATTTCCCGTCCCCATTTTCCCACCCCTCCCATTCCTATTCCCACCACCTTTCCCAATCCCACCCCATTCCCATTCCCACCCTTCCATTCCCCATTCCCACCCCACTCCCATTCTCACCCCATTCCCATTCTATCCCATTCCCAGGTTACTCCCGTCAGGCCAGTTGCCACCCCGGAGCTGACGTGGGAGCGGGTTCGCTCTCAGGTGGATCACGTCATCTGGCCGGACGGGAAGAGGATCGTGCTGCTGGCCGAGGTGAGGGCTCGGGGTGGAATCGGGATTTCCTGGGAATTCTGGGATCACCCAACCACTGAGGCTGGGAAAGCTCCGAGATCGGCGAGTCCGACTGTCCCCAGCAGTGCCAGGGGTGTCCCCTGTCCCGGAGTGTCACATCCACAAATCCCAAAAGGGATGAGGACTGCACCCCTGCCATCCTTTCCATGGAGAAATATCCCCTAAAATCCACCCTAAACCTGCCCAGCCTAAGAGATTCCCTGTCCTTGTCCCCGAGTGCCACATCCGCAGGGACTGAAATCCCAAAAGGGATGGGGACTGCGCCCCTGCTACCCTTTCCATGGAAAAATATCCCCTAAAATCCATCCTAAACCTTCCCAGCCCAACCTGAGCCGTTCCCTGTCCCCAAGTGCCACATTGACAGAGCTGTAAAATCCCAAAAGGGATGGGGACTGCCCCCTGCTAACCCTTTCCATGGAAATATCCCTAAAATCCATCCTAA
>VKON01003630.1:0-17196 GCA_009741485.1 Malurus cyaneus samueli | reverse complement strand
TCTATAAGATTCTCTTGCACTGAAGTGGTCTGCTGAGTTCCATGAGGCTGTGCTGTGTCACAATGGACACTGAGTTTCACATATGTGGGAGCCTTGGCTGTTTTACAGCAATATGAACGTGTGTGGGGGTTGGGCAGCGACATAGTGTTGTGAGGTACTAGCTGATGCGGTCAGCTGAGGAAGTAAACGGGATTGGAGAAGTGAAACTAACCAAGTGTAACCAACAAATTAGAGTAAAGATCGCGGTGTGTGGACATTGGGAGTTGTCTGATCATATGACTGGCTGAGACGTGTGTGATTGGTGTGACTGCATGCACGGGAGATAAAAAAGTGTATATAATACATGCCAGACTACTAGTAAAGCGAATTTGGAATTTGGACCAGCATCGCTTGGAGTTCGCGTCGTCTTTTCTGCGGGCCACGACACACATGCACTGGCATTATCAAAGTGGCTCCTGGCTTCCATGAGGCCCTGCTGTGTTTAGAATTGACACTTGGTTTCCCAATAATCTTTTGCATCACAATGGTCTCCTGGGGTGCCATGAGGCCTGGCTGTGTCACAGTGGAACCTTGGTTCCAGGAGATTCAACTGACCCATAATACTCTCCTGGGATCCAGGAGACCCTGCTGTGTCACAAAGGCCCCTTGCTTACATGAGCCCTGGCAATGTCCCAGTGGCCTCCCAGGTCCCATGAGTCCTTGCTGTGCAACAATGGAGCCTTGTTTCTGCCAGGCCTGGCAATGTTCTAATGGCCCTTGTGTTCCATGAGGCCCCTCTTTCTCACAATGGACCCTTGGCTCCTTCAGATTGCACTTTATCACCATGTTGTCCTTAGTTTCATGAGACCCTGCTCTGTTGACAATTGACTCTTGGTTCCTTCAGATTCCATTGCATCACAGTGGTCTCCCTGGTTCCATGAGCCCCTCCCTGTGTCACAATGGAGCCTTGGTTCCATGAGTTTCCCTTCCATCACAATGGTCTCTAGTGTTCCATGATGTACCGCTGTGAAACAGTGGACATTTGTTCCCATTCGTTTCCATTCCGTATATATGGCCTCTTGGAGTTGATGAGGCCTTGCTACATCACAGTGGAGCCTTTGTTTCATGGGCTTCCATTGCATCACAGTGGTCTCCTAGGTGCCATGAGGCCTTCGTTTGTCACTGTGGTGCCTTGGTTCCAGGAGATTCCACTGACCCACATTGTTCTCCTGGGTTCCATGAGGCGCTGTTGTGTCACAAGTGACCATTGCTTTCATGAGTTTCCATTGTGGACCAATGGACCTCCCAAGGTCCCCTGAGTCTTGCATGCTGAACAAGGAGGACTTGTTTCTGCCAGGCCTGGCAAATGTCATAGTGGCCCTTGTGTTCCATTGAGGCCCTTTTTTCTCACAACTTGACCCTATTGGTATCCATGAGATTCAATTCGTCCACTGGGATCTTCTTGTTTCATAAGACCACGCTGTTGCTGAAAATTGACCTTGGTTCTTTAAACTATTCCATTGCAATGGTCTCCTTTGGATTCTCCTGAAGCCTGGCATGTGTCACATATGGAGCTATTGGTTTCCATGAGATTCCTTGGGTCACATGGTGTCCAGCACACGCCGAGGCTCCTTGTACAACAGTGGAACACTGTAATCCATGACTTTCATTCCCAAATGGTCCCTTGGAATCCATAAGGCCCAGCCATGGCACAATGGAGCCTTGGTTCCACGTGTTTCCATTGTGTCACAGTGGTTCTCCGTGTTCTAGAGGCCTGCCCTGAATAGTGGCACACTTGGTTCCATGAGATTCCATTATTGTCACACGGTCTACTGGAGGATTCATGAGGACCACGTGTCAACAATGCCCCTTTGCGGCATAACGCTTTGCAATGTCCGCAGTGCCCTGGGTTCCATGAAGGCTCTGCAATGTCAAAATTCACACTAATTTTCTTGAGGTTGTAAGAGACCGTGACAGAAGGACCTTTGACTTGTCTCACGATCATCGACAGTGGACTGAGACTGAACACCCCAAAAAAAGACACCAAAGGGGAAGAAGGGGACTTTTGCGTAAAGGATCCCGACCAGATCAAAGGTTGGGATGACTGCCAAGTTCCAGCCTCCTAGGCTGGAAGGTACAACGTTAAGTATGGATGACTTGCGCTGTTCATCTGACGTGAGGCAGAAAGAGATTGGCCCGCCCCAATGCTGCAACACTCATGAAAAATAGATATTAATTTCCCACTAGCTTGGCCGGATTTTTCCATATTCGCCCACCTGCTCTGGCCTGGCCACACCGGCTTTCAAAGGACATAAAGAAAGTCTCTCTGAAAGACCCCCATTGAGATCCCCCCCACGGACTGCGCACGAACCATTTGAAATCTGGACTGGCGCGGCTTGTAACGAAGCGTGTTTGTGCTATAGAACCCACTCTTTTTTCTTCTCTCTCTCTCTCTCACTCTTCTCTCTCACCCTCTTCTATCCGAAAATCCAATTAAAATGTTTCATTGATTATTGAAAATAATATCTTGCCCTCTCTTTCTTTTGCACTCTGAGATTCTATAACGAACCTTCAACAACTCTCGCTGAGTTAAGCTGATCGTGACAGGTCTATTGCATCAAGAATCATCTTTGGGTTTTTGAGTGTGCTGTGTTCACAATGACAATAATTAGATATCCATGAGATTCCATCGCATCACATGCTCGCGCGGAGTTCCTGAGGCCCGGCGTGTCACTACAGTGACACATGTTCCATGAGATTTATGTTGGTTCACAAATTGCTCTGCTGAGTTCATGAGGCTGCGCTGTGTCAACATGCACAGAGTTCCACATGCCCTGGATTATCCAGTGGTCCTCGGCTTTCCGTGAGGCTCAGCTGTGTTTAGATGCCACTTGTTTCTGTTTGCCTGTTAACTAGAAATGAAGCTGGAGATGATTTAGCATAGGAGGTGATATAAAAGGTGGGTCTTTCATTGGAGCCCAGGGGGCAGCCATGAAGAATACCCACAAAAGCCACCCTCACAGGGGTGAGTACAGTTATTTTATTTAGGTTATAGGAAAATCAGCAAAATTCATAAAAAGAACCAATTAGAGGACAAGCAGTGAACGCAATCCCCCAGGTCAATGCCTCTTCTTTCTGGAGTCCCTACGTACATTGGTACCAGCTGTACTTGCTTATGGAAATGTGTCTCGAAGACCTTGGTTCCCAGGAAGAACGAGCATAGGATGGGACCTTGTGCCCAGAGGCTTGGAGCTCTGGAATGTGTTTGATCTTTTAGCTAGGGAAAAGGGAGAAGTACTGGGAAATTACAAATATAAAAGAGAATAAATCACTCTGCATCATTTTTTTTTTTAAAACTAACAAGACTCTACTATTGTCTCGAGTCTTTACCTCCATATTTAAACTACAGCATCGCATGTACAGCAGCTATTATTAGATTAACTACACAATATAAGTAGTATGAACAGTTCCTTGTGTCCAGGCCCAGTTTGGTAACCTCGAAATAAATGTACTGAAGGTATAGTCAATGTTCAGTGAACTTTTTGAAAGCTACCGGATGTAAAATTTGAGTTTGTTTCCAAATTTCAACTAAATCTTTAAGAATTTTTTCTTCTGATCTATATAAGAACAACAATTAGTGTTAATGATTTTGAGGCTAGTGGAAATTAAGAGTTTTTCTGTTTTGTAAAATTATACTAGACAAATTATGGACTTTTGTAAGGCTGAAATTGCATCTGAAGTTTATTTTTCAATATGTTCAATAATCTTTAATGTGATCAAACATTATTTTTGTTGGAATTACAGCCTCAAGGGCACACAATTCTTTTGCTCATGTTTGGCTTGTTTTTACAGCAGATTTCAGATTTGTTTGTTACAGATTGTACAGTATCATTTATTTCCTTTTTGATTACTTCTCTCTATAGATATTTCACAAGGTTCTCTGTTTTCCTATGAGTGCCTTCATGTTCTTGCTGTGGTGGGATTACCATCTGTCCCCTCCAGTGTAATAGTCCATTCACTTTCTTTGGTTCCAGCTTTTGTGCCAGAAAACAGATGGTTTTTCTGATTACATTTTGGGGGCAATCTTTGACAGATTAGTTTCCTTCTGTGGCACTGTTGTGGGTTTAAACCTGTTTTTTCCAATGTGAGTCATGGCACCAAATAATGTCATGGTTTGAACTGGGCCAAACGCCAAAAGCACTGTACCCACGACGTTCCCTCCCGTTCCCCACTGGAGAGCGAAGTGAGAGCAAAAGCCCAGTTTAACACTAAATTATGGCTTTAGATAACATAACATAATTGAGAGAAAGAGACGTATTATGCTCCAGAAAGGTCAGACAGGCTATAACTTAAGTTGCAAAATAGATTTATTACTAAAAAACTACTAAGAATAGTACCTCACCAGGGAGGGGAACAAAGATAGGGAAAAATTTACAAGGAGAAGAAAAATAAAAACGGACATTTTAAGACACCTGTTATTCTTTCCGGAGACCCGTCTCTGTCTCAGGTCGTCCCTCTCCACCCCCACGTCTTCCTGCACACACGGGGGACAGGAATAAAAGTCTAACATAGATCAAACTACTAGAGTGTTCTTACAGCTGCTATCTGTGGAAGGTCTTTTCCCAAGAAACAGTCAGTGTATGGCTGATGGCAAGGGATTATTTTCTTTACCTCGTAGGAGAAAGGAAAGAATGTTCTTCAAGGCCAAACTGCGTTGTTTCGGTGGCGTAGGCCACTATCACAAATCTCCTGGCAAAATACAGCTTTCTAAGCATCCACTTACTTCAGACATGGGGCAGGGGCACCTCTTCCCTCCCCGCAGAACACATTTCTCTTTAGCATCAACTCGCTTTAAACGTCTTGGGGGGGCCAAGCCGCTTCCCCTTTTTTTTCGCTTCTGATCAGTTCAGTCCAGTCCTCAAAGGCCAGGTTTTTTCCTCAGAGCAAGGTTGCTCTCCTTTTCTATACAGGTCTCTCATTGATGAAATAGTCCTTTTGAGAACAGCTTGTTTTCACTATGTCCAAGCACCACAGCAACAGCACAGCAACCCATCCCATCTTCTCCTTCCTTTGATCTTGGGTCTCCATTTTTTCTTCTTACATCTCCTCACCCTCCTGCTCTGTTTTTCCCCAGTGCATGAAACTACAACTAAACTACATGGTGGCGCCCTATCATGTTTTGAATTCTTCTTAAGTAAAGACCATACATCATCACAGAGGTGTAACTATCCTGTGCAATTGGCCCAGGCCTGATGGGCAGCCTGTCCATCAACCTCAGAGCCACAATGGATTGGCTCTAAAACACAGGGGTGTCATGGTTTTGCTTGGTCCAATTTCTGGTGGTGGGGGATGGGGATCAAGAAACCACAAGATGGTTGCTGTGAGAAGTCTAGGGGTGTCTTCTTCTTCTTCTTCTCCAGGAAGGGAGTCTGCCCCCTCTGCGTTTCAGAGCCAACCCATCATTGGTTCTGATGTTGACGGACAGGCTGACCATCAGGCCTGGGCCATTACACAGGATATTTACACTCTGTGATGACGTATTTTGTAGTATTTAGAAGAATTCAAACAAGTAGTTGCGGCCGCCATGTTTAGGTTAATGATAGCATGTAGTTTTTTAGTATCTTGCACTGGAAGAAACAGAGCAGGAGGGTGAGGGGATGTAAGAAGAAAAATGGAGACACCTCAAGATTAGAACAGTAATGAGAAGCTGTGCCCTTGCTGTGGGTCTGGAACAAGCTGGAGGAGATAAGTTGTTCTTGAAAAGGACTTTTCCATCATATTGAGAGAGGGACCTGTATAGAGAAGTAAAGCGACCTTGCTGTGAGGAAAAAAACCCTGGCCTTTTGAGGATGGACTGTTTTTTGATTACGAAGCCAAGAAATAGAGAAGAGGTTTGCTCCCCACTAAGTTTTGATGTAGAAGAAGCTGTGTTTTTGGTGTTTTGCCAGGAGGTTTGTGATAATCGGACTCACGTCGCTGAAAAAAAACAACATGGCCTTTGAAGGACATTTCTTTTCTTTTTCTCTGTGAGGTAAAGAAGTTCCTTTCTGCTATTAGCAGTTTTGCACTGACTGTTTCTCAGAAAAGGACACATCCACAGCTGGAGCTGTAAGATGTGTATCCTACAACGCTTGGACAAAGCTGAGTGTTTTGATCTGTGTAGACTTTCATTCTCCTGCCCCCCTGTTGTGTAGGGACAACATGGGGGGGTGGAGATGGGGGACTTGGAAGAAGAGATGGGTCCCTGGGAAAGTGTAACAGTGTCTTAAAATGTCCGTTTTATTTTTTTCTTCTCTTTGTAAATATCCCTATCTTTGTTTTCCACCAGTGCCGTAATACTCTTCTGTAGTGTGTTAGTAATAAATCTATCTTGCAACTTAAGTTGCAGCCTCTCTGATCTTTGTGGAGTACATAGGTATCTTTCTTCCAATTATTGTTTTCTCAAAGCATAATATTTCGTGTTAATTGTTTTCGCTCTCTCTCCCTTCTCCCTCTCCGGTGGGGGGGGGAAGGGAACGTCGTGGGCACACGTTCAAACCACGACAAGGGGTAGGGCTCCTTTTGCTGGGATGAAGGAAGAAAGCTTCTAGAACTTCCTCACAGGAGCCATCTTTGTGGTTTCTTGGTCCCATCCCCCACTACCAAATCGGACCAAGATATAAAAGACAGGCACCAGTGTTAGGGTGGCCTTTTTGCAGCCCTTTTACTATTTTATTGGCAAGATGATTCTTTGACTCAGGGGCTGTTTTCCCATCTTGATGTACTTTGTAATGCATATGGACCAGAGGCAATCCAATCGGCATAGCGGTGGCCCCAGTCCCTACTCCATCTCTGGCCGCTCTCAGGGAAGAGCCAGGCCCACCTCAGCCATGGCTCACAGCAGCCATTCCCCAACCACCCCATCTCCCAGCCGCTGTCAGGGTGATGGCCGGGCCACCTCAGCCATGGCTCATGGCGGCGGCAGTCCCCTCCCCATCTCCTGCTGCTGTCAGGGTGATGACCGGACCATCTCAGCTGCAGCTCACGGTGGCTGTTTTCCCACTTTCATACAGAGGCGTGGCCTCCCGCTGTTGTGCTACCTCATTACTTTGGCTGCAGTTTTGGGAGCCACTCTTGCCCCGAAACCCTGGAAAAACTACATAAAATTCCTTCCTTGCTCACAGCAGAAGCTGGGCCCCTCTCTGAACTGGTCTCCTTTCCACTGACAGAATGTGGGAGTGGGGCCCCTCTATTGCCATCCGCAGCGGCACGATCTGGGCCCTTCCTGGCCACTCTGGAAAATGCATCCTGTCCATGCCCAGGCATCACCAGGCGAACACCACAATCCAAACCCTCACGTGCTAAACACGAAAAGAACCTTCTGAGGGTCATTTGCTCCGTTCCCACCAATAAACCTCAGCCAGTGGCGCCCACACACACACCCGCCTTGCCTCCCCCCTCAGCCCAGCTGGGGCAGGGTGCAGAAAGCGGCAAAAGAGAAAACTACTCCTAAAGCAAATTTCCTTCACACCATGAGGGCCAGAGCCCTGAACTTGCTAGCAATTACTGAAATGACACAGATACGCAATACACACTGCGCAACAAAAAGAGCTGCCTTTATGTTACCTCCTGTGGGATCCTGGGACCATGGTTCCTTACCCTTCAAGCCATTGCAGGGGAATTCTTAGGGTTGCTGGCAGGAAGAATTCCTCCCAAGATGCCTCCAGTCTGGTCCAGAGGCACGATACCAGGTCCCTTTGTCCCACCTGGGGTGCCAGAACAACTGATGCCTCAGACAACCTAGAAATGAAACAACACACTTGCAAGATAACATTGGTATAGGAGGTAATATAAAAGCTGGGGGCAGATATGGAAAATGTCCACCAAAGCCCATCCCCCACAGGGTGAATACAGTTTTACAAGTTTAGCAAATCAGCACATTTGACAAAAATGACCAATTAGAGACATAAGAGGTGAAGTAATTTCCCCCTGTTCAACCCTCTCTGAATCCTCGCCCCTCAGATGGAAACTAAACTTTGTTTATGAAAATGTGTCTTGAAGAGCTGTTTTTGGCCTTGGTTCCAAGAGACAACCAAGATAGGATTGGGCCTTGGAATGGGTTTTGTCTTTCTGCTTAGGGAAGGGTATGGAAAACTACCAGGAAAATGAGCCACTAATACAATAATAGGTGACAAATCCATGTGTAATGGATACAGAGAATATATAAAAGAAAAAGGCAAAAATCAGCAGGGCATCAGGACAACTGGGAATCAGGATGGTCTGGATACTGAGGATGGAATTTTTGGGACAGATGGGACATTTTGGATCCCTGGGAGGTTTGGATCCCAAGGAAGGAGGTTCTGGATCTCTGGAAACCAGGAGGTTTTGGATTCCTGGGATGGAGATTTTGGGAGAATTTAGAACTTTGGATACCCAAAGATGGAGAGATTGGATCCCAGGAATGGAGATTTTGGATCCCAAGGATGGAAATTTTGAGAGAATTAGGAGGGTTTGGGTCCCTGGAGGGCAGGTTTGGGATCCCATGGATGGACATTTTGGATCCCAGGGATGGAGGGTTTGGGAAAATGGGAGCTTTGGATCCGCAGGGATGGAGGTTTTGGGGAGAACTGGGAGGTTTAAGATCCTTGTAAGAGATTGTATGGAAGTCCCTCAAATGTCTCACGATCATCAAGATGGACAGAGACTGAAAACCCCAAAACCCCCAAGCGAGGGAAGGGGGGACTTTTGCCCAAAGCAGTCTGAGCCAGATCAAGGTGGGATGTCTGCCAAGTGCTGGTGCCCAGGCTGCTGAGTACAATGTGTAAGCTACGGACGATTGCACTGTTCTTACTGCAGAGGCGGAGGACAACTGCATGCTCTGTGCTGTACACCTTACAAAACAATGGACATTCTTTCCCCACCTCTTGGCCGATTTCTCCCGCTTCAGAACCTCTTGGCTAGCTGTCATACGCTTTCGAAAAGACTATAAAAAGTCTCTCTGAAAAGACCGAGATGAGATCTCCCCAACGGACTTCGACGAATCCATGGAATCCGGACTTCGAGGACTTCGTCTGAGCTGTTGGTAGCTATAACCCCACTCTCTCTCTCTCTCACTTTCTCTCCTTTTCTCCCTCTCACTCTCTTCTATCGCATAAATCCAATAAAGGTGCTTATTGATTTTGAATAAATACTTGTTCCCCATTTCTTTTGCACTGTGAGATTCGGTTAACCAAACATCATGACTTCTGCTTGGGTTGAGCGGACCGTGACAATCTTTGGGACGGAGGATTTGGAAATCAAGAGGTTTTGGGAATCAGGATTTGGATTTTTGGAAATGAGAAGGGTTTGGATCCCAAGGATGCAAATTTTGAGAGAATTGGGAGGTTTTGGATCCAGGATTGGAGGTTTTGGGAGAAATGGGATGTTTGGGATCCCAAGGATGGAGGGTTTGGATCCCTGTGAAATTTGGAAGGTTGGGATCCCTGAAATGGTGTTTTGTGAACTGGATCCTGGAATCGGGGGGGAGGGAGGATTCAGTCAGATCTAGCTCCTAGGGGTTCAGACATTTCAGGGACCACCAGATCTGGATCAGTACGGGATCTGGGAATGGATTTGGAAACCAAAAATTCCGTTTTTCCCCAGGGAATTTGGGCGGTCCTGGAAATACGGGGGGGGTCGGGATCCCAAAGTTCCCTTGTTTTCCCAGGGGATCTGGGGGGATTGGGGAACCAGGGATGACAAAATTCCCATTTTTCTAGGGGGACTGTGCCGTGGCCCTTGCTATCTTACAGCTGTGTGGGGGGCTGGGCTTGAAACAGCCTGACTCAGAAGGACTAAAAAGTGCAAGGCTCAGGTCTGGTGAGCGGCTAGCACGGAGATGGATGAGATTGGACAAATGAAGCTGACCACCAATTACCAGACAAGAACATGCTGCATGTGACATTGGAGAGTGCCTGGCCGTGTGATCTGGCTGGGGCCTGTGTGATTGGTGTAATTTGGTAAGCGGGAGATAAGAAAGATATAAAGCATGCTAGTAGCTATAAAAGGTAACTGAAATCATGAGAGCTAGAATCAAAGAAGAGAGCTGAGATCAGAAGATTAATAAAGAAGAAACGGACTGCTTAGAGCTCGTGTCGTCTTTCTGCGGGTGCGGGCGGGCACGGGCGCTTCACAGGACTGGATGCCGCCAGAATGGATCTGGGATCCAAATACGGGAATATGGGGGGGGGGGGGATTTGAAAAATCTGAAAAATAAAATTAAAAAAAAAAAAATAGGGACCTCCAAAAGGAGTGCGCAGGTAGGACCCCCAAAAAATGGGATCTAAAATGGAGATACTAAAAATGTGGAGGAACGCCCCAAAAAAGGAGTCCTAAAAAAAATAAGTGAAATTCCCCCAAAATAAGGGGCACTCTTCCCAACCACTTGAGACCATCACTCACAAAAAATGGATAGCCTAAAAGGGACTCCACCAAGGTGAAACCCTGAAAAATGACCCCCAAAAAAGTGATAACTCCCAAAAAGGAGATCCTTAAAAATTGTGGATCCCAAAAAAAAAAAGGGCCAAACCTTCCCCCAAAAGGGACCCCTCGCAAGGCTGAAATACCCTCAAAAGTAGGGGAGGACCATCCCCAAAAAAGGGGATCCTAAAAAAATGGTTTCAAAAATAGCGAATTCTCAAAAATGTAAACCCTCCTGCTGAAAAATAAGGAACCACCTCAAGACCCCCAAAGGGGAGTCCCCAAAAAATTAGGGACACCCCAAAAAGGAAGGATGCCCCAAAAAATGACCATTCCATGTGAGCGACCTCCCCCAAAGAAGGATCCCAAAAAAAGGGGCAATCTCCCAAAAGTTGACATCTACCCAAAACTGAGACCCCCCAAAACGAGATCCCCCAGTATTTCGAGAGCTGCCCAATTTAAGACCCTCACAAACGCTCCCCCAAATTTAAGACTCCAAAATCCCCCACCCCCCCCAATTTAACACTCCCCACAAAAAACATAATTGGCCTAGAATTCTTTTTTTTTCCCAGCCTTTTCCCCCCCCCCAGACCAGGTGCCTCTGATAGACCCCAAGGGACCCCCCGAAGCCCCACAGAATCGGGGGGGGGGGGGGGGGGGAGGGGGTGCCCAAGTAAATATTGGGGGGGAGGGGCAAGATTTTGGGCACAAAGCCACTGCTTTTGGGCAAAAAATTTCCCTACAATCCCTGGATAAAACGGGGGGCAGGTCCCCACTTTATTTGAGGGGCACTCCTCCCTTTAATGGGTTTTGGAGGCCCTCGAAATTTGGGACATCCAAATTTTCTGCCTTCTTTGCGTGTTTCTGGCATTATCAAGGTGGTCTGTTTTGGGGGAGTCTCCACCACCCAGTTTTTTGAGGGTGTTTTCACTCCTATGCCCCAATCACCCATTTTTGGGAGGGCCTGCCTCCATCCCTCTTTTTTCCTCCATCTCCCTCCCCACAAAATGGGGAGGTATCCTTTTTCTGCTTTTTCCTCTTATTACTGCATTTATTGGGGGGGAGCAGAATCTTGGGGGGAAGGCGCCTGATACGGAACAAGGTGGATAACCCGAAAAACTGGAAAAAATCTGGGAATTTTGGGGCCTTCCAGCGCATGAAAATGTGGACATAAAAAATTAAGTTTTCAAGCCTCTTTTGGGTGAAATTTGTTTGGGGGCGTGTTGTGGATTTTGGTTTTATTTCAGGATCTTAGGCGTATTTGTGTGATTTTGGGGAGGGTTGTCTTTTTGTTTAGGGGGCAGCTCTTCCTCTGGCCCCAATTTTGTGTTTGGGGGAAATTTAGGGTCCTGGTCCCCTAATTTCTGAGGAATTTGTGGGTTAGTTGTTAAGTGAACCCTCATCTTTTGGGGTGGTAGTGGGTTTGGGGGATAATTTTGATCTTAGGGGAGCATGTTGGGGGAAATTTTGAGGTCTGGGGTCAATTGGGGGGGTTGCCAGGGGTTGGGATGGGCCCCTGCAGCGGGCGGTCCACTTTTGGGAGAGATCCTGAATTTGGGAAGGGCCACATCCCGAGGGGCCCGCACGGGGTCTCCATGTGGGGAAGGGGCCTGGTTTTTGGGAGGGTGCCCGTGTGTCTGCATCATCTGGAGCTCGTAGAGGGGGCTTTGGGGAGTGGTCCTTGATTCCTACTGGGGGGATTCCTTTTGGTCGGAAGAGTCCCAGTTGAAGGGATCCTGATTTTGGCGTGGGGTCTTGGGGGGGAATTCGGGGAGGGTCTCAAGGGGGTTCCAAAATTTTGGGAGAACTCTGGGTGGGATTTGGGAGAGGGTCTCCAGCAGGGCAGTTTCCGAGCTCGAGTGGGAGAATTTTGGGAGGAGTCGGGGGTCCCAATGGGGGATTTTGGGGGGATTCAGAGATTCCAATCAGGGTTTTGGGGAGGGATCTCGGGGGGATTTTGGAAAGGCTCCAGGGGGTCCCAATCAGGGATTTGGAAGGGGTTGCAGTCAGATTTGGGGATTTTGGGTGGGGGTCTCAGTGGGGCAGCATGCCGCAGCTCGTGTGGGTGGATGTTGGTGAAGCCGCTCTCGCAGGGGGTCGTGGGCACCCCCTCGGGGGATCCCAGGGGTTGGGGCCATAGCTGCTGTAGGGATCGTGGTGAGGAACAGGAACAGCCCCATCCTCACCAGCCCCTCCCCAGGCACAGCCTTTCCCTGCGGGGGGAGGGAGGGGCGGCAGGACCCCCGAAAAAGGCGGGGTTTTGGGGTGGGGAATCCCAAAGGATTCAGGGTTCTCAAAGGGGCTGGGGTTTCCTAAAGCGGGTAACAGTGTCCCAAAAGATCTGGGGTTGAAAGGGTCTGGGGGTCCCAAAGGGTCTGGAGGTAATGGGGTGGGGTCCCAAAGGGTGTGGGATTCCAAAGGGAAAGGGACATTCCCAAGGATTTGGGGGATCCAAAAGGGTCTGAGGGCCTCCCCAAAGGATTTAGGGGACTCTAAAGGGTCTGAGTGATCCCAAAAGGTTTGGGCCCTCCTCCAAGCATTTAGAGATCCCAAAAGGCTCTGCCCCCCCCCCCCCCCAAGGGATTTATGAGATTTTGGGGTCGGGTACTGGCCAAAGACATGAAGGCCTTGCTGGAACTGGTCCTGCTTGTCCAGGAAGTTCCCGGGGTCGAAGTTTTGGGGTTCTTGAAGTATGTGGGGCCGTTTAGGACTGAGCTGAGCAGGGCGTACCACATCTGTGCCCGTTCGGATTTCTGAGGGTTAACAGGGATTTCAAGAGGATTTTAAGAGGGTTTTAGGGTTTGTCTGTCACCTTTGGGATCAGGAACCCTGAGAATTCAGGCAAGGTGGTTTTAGGAGGGTTTTAGGGGGATATTAGGGAGAATTCAGAGGGGTTTTAGGGGAATTTTATGGGAATTTCAGGGGTCTCGGGGTTTGAAGGAGTTCAGAGGGATTTTAAGGGTGTTTTAGGAGGATTCAGGAAATTTGAGGGGGGTTCAAGAAGGGTTTAGGAGGTTTTTTGGGGATTCAGGGGGATTTTTGGGGAATTTCAGGAGATTTTAGAGGGATTCCAGAGGGATTTTGGAGGAATTTCAGGGGGATTCCAGGCAGGTTTTAGGAGGATTTCAGGGAGGTTTAGCATTTTTCCCTCTGTTTTGGGATCAGGAACCTTCAGAACTCAGGCAGGGGATTCCAGAGGGGTTTTAGAGGGATTTCAAGGATGTGGGAGTTTTTCCCTCACCTTTGGGATGTGGAAGCCCTGGAACTTGGTGTCCCAGGTGACGTGATGGGGGAAATCCATCGGGATCAGGTCACTGCAGCGCTGGATCTTGTGGATCATGGCCTCCGTGAAGGGCATTTGGGACCAATTTGCAATGGTCGGGACCTGGCCTGACCCCACAACCCTTGAGATCTCCTCAAAAACCTTCTCTTGGAGGGTGGAAAGTTGGGGAAGGGCTCAGGAGGTCCCCACGGGATCCATTTCCCCTGTGGGGATTTGGGAATTGGGGAGGGGGTGTTATGGGGTCATTGGGGGGGGTCAGACCCCACGTGGGTGGTTGGGTCCCCAATGAGGGGGTCTGGGATTCCCAGTGTCCCAGTTTGGGTCTGAGGTCCTGATTTGGGTCTGGGGTCTCACTCTGGATGTCCGGGTGCCTAGGAAGAAGAGGATGGGTCCACCTTGGGTGGGTCAGGGGGTCCCTTGGGGTCCCTTTGGGTAGATTTAGGGGGATTGAGGTCATTTGGGACCTTTGGGTGTCTCTGGGTCGCCCCCAAAGTAGGGTCTGGGGTTCCCGATTTGGGTCTGGGTGATGCCTTTGGATTTTTCGTTTCTCTATTTTCATGCATCCGTATTCTTGCACTTCTAGTACAGACTCAAAACTACCATTCTTCATCTTTAGACAAAACAATCCCTCTCTGAGCCTGAATCCAAAGGACACCTCGCTGCCTCAGAGCCCAAAATTGAAACAACAGCGAGTTGGGGGGGAGCAAGTTTGGGGTGATTGACATTGTTGCCTTAAAAGGCCAGTTTTATGTAATGACACAGACACGGTTAAGGGATAAAAGGGTTTATTCTCGGTGTTGGGATCCAGGTGCACAATAAGGCAGAATGCACACCATGTACAGCACGGATACAAGTTTTATAGTTTCAGGAATTAGAATACCTATCTAGGATTCCCCAATAAGAAACTTAACAAATTGCAGTAATGCCCCCTTCTAATGAGTCCCCCCTGGATAGCCAGAGCCCAGTTACACAAGATGTTCCAGAGAGAAGGCTTCACAAGGCTGGAGCCCGGGTTTAAGATAGCACAGGCACACTGACTCCTTCCTCAGGATGTTTGGTCTCTCTGCCCAGCCAAACGCCTAAACTAAGCTGCGTACAAGCTTCAGGAATACAAGCATGTGGGCTAAGGGGTGAGGAATATGCATAGAGGGTAGAAGAAAGCAAAAAAAGCAAATCATCAGGCATCATTCCCCCCCTTTTTAGAGACTAACAAGACTTCACCTTGTCTAGTCTCTACATCTACATTAAACGACAACTACAACTATCAGAGATACTTTTTTACGCAGCCCAGTCTGGTAACCATGAAATACAGTCGAATTTTAAGGTGGTAATTTTTGGAACTAATTCAGGTAGAATTTGAGTCCCTTTCCAATTTTCAACAATCAATGGCCAGTTACCACCCCATCTAGAGGAGATAATTTGGTACAGATCCAGCAATTGCTCCTGTCAAGAGCGCTGGATATATTTTGGACCATCGCAATGCAATAAATGGTCCGGATCCTGAACATGGTTACCAATTGGGAGACAACAGACATGTAAAAAACAGTTTAAACCAATCAGCTTGATTTGCAATCAGTCTCTTGTTCTTGATGGTTTCTTGACTCTGGAATAGTGAGTCTACACGTCCTTTCCAGCAACCTTGACTGCAGTGAAGGGGTGGGCGACGCACAAGCTCTGGAACAGTCCCTTCCGCTCAGCTTGACAAGGGGTTGCTGGCCCACCACTTGATGTAGATCATGCTCTCAGGTGGATGGATGAACAAGGTGTGTCCAGTCCTATGGGCCTGGACAGCATGGCGAGTCTGCTGGAGCTTCTGCAATGGGAATTAAAACCATTATAGCATTTCTGAATCAGTATCAAGTTTTTCCAGCGTCCGGGATAGTGAACCTGGGTAATGGTTGACCATACTTGGAAGATTCATAGGGACTAATATTACACCTCTGCCTCGGTTGTATGTGAGCTCTCAGCAAGGCCAAGGCAAGGCCTGCCTCATTGCTTCATTGCAAGATTTACTGACTCTGGGTTTCGAAGGGTTCCATTCAATACAAATCATCACCTTGCACTGCTTGGAGCCTGTATGGAGTAATCAGGGTCCCAAGTAAGTCCAGAAATCACTCGTCATTTCCCTGACACTACGAGTTGAAGAAATGTTGGTACTCTCATCCAGGATGCACATCCAAAAGGAAACCCCAATCCTGGATTATGTGGTTGACTAGGAAAGCTGTTTGTATCTACCCTTATGCTGTGTGTGGTCGAAACAGGGTCAAGCCTCAAGGGCCAACCACTGAAGGTGTCAACAGTACCAGCACAGTATTGATATCCCTGCCTTGAAAGCATTTCAGCAGAAGGTCCATTTCGCCAGTAGTCTCCCTGAGCTGAGGGTCTCAATTCAGCCGATCTCCTCCTTAACCGACAACTACCTACTCGCGTCAGGATGTTTCTTACACAGATCCCACGACTTGCTGTAAATAGTTGACAATATCAGTCATCCCCATCCCACCCACTACCTTCTTCAGATGTTTAAAGGATTTTCTGTATCCCAGTGGGTACCCATGTCCCTCTTGGGCTATTCCCTTGAAGAGCGAGGCTCTGAGAGTACAACTGTCCTATTGGGGTAACAGCCCATCACCTTCCTTGATTTCATCTTAAGAGCGCTAATCAATTTTTGAATCCCCCTGACATATTTGAGAACCTGTCAAACTCTACCACCTTCTGTGGCTACTTATTGACAATTTGTCTTTTCTTTACCCATTCTGTGCTTACCAAAAAGGATATAATTCGCCATTCAGGGGTTTGTTTCCCTTTTGATACTTTCTGCAGTGCATGACAAGTTACCTCTGTAGTCGTCTGGGTATACTCGAGAGTGCAGTCTAGGATGTTGCGTTAATTCATTACCTGAACTATCAGCAGGCCACACGTTCATTCGTATATAGCTCCATGGGGCACGAACAGTGCTAAGCACATCATGTCATAATGTCCACCATCTTCCTATCATTCAGTTCTAGAGTCTCGTACATCAAGCAATCAGTTTCAGCTTTCTGTGATGAACATCTGGAAATCAAAGGCTTTTTGCTCAATTACCGTATTCATGGGTGGTTACTACTGTGTAGCCTGTCATCCTGCCATTGCCGTTGTGAACCTGCTTTCATCAGGAAATAGTTCCCCGTCTCGATTCTCCAGAGCACACTCCTTCAGTCGTGGTCTGCTGAATAGGCTTCTCTATGTCTGCAACAGTCATTTCCAGGCATGTGATCAAAATAGCTTGGGTGAATAACATTGCAGGGTTTACGACAAAGTCTTGTTTTCAGGGTAACATCATCCTGTTCCACAACACAGATTCGTAGTTAAGCATTCTGCTGGGGATAGCCGTGTCCCTGCCTTTTGCTCAGCATAAAACACCACTCGCATGGGTACAGTACACGACAATGTTGCTGGCCATGGGTGGGAATTACGGGCCTCCTGTATCAGGAATGACGTTTGCTGCTAAGCCTTCACAC